>VWZV01014951.1:1849-32506 GCA_013397155.1 Irena cyanogastra
CATCCATCCATCCATCCATCCACCATCCATCCATCATCCATCCATCATCCATCCATCCATCCATCCATCCATCCACCATCCATCCATCATCCATCCACCATCCATCCATCCATCCATCCATCATCCATCATCCATCCATCCATCCATCCCTCCATCATTCCCAGCTCCGCACATCCGTGGGCACTGTCCCCTGGGCCCAGCCTGCAGCAGGATTTGGGCAGGGTGAAGGTGCTGTGGGTGCCATCTGGGAGAAGTTTGGTTGCCTGGCTGCAGGAGAAGCACATTTTTTGATGGAGAGGGGCCACTGTAGCACACGTGGTGCTGACAAATGAACAGCACTGGCTGGGCCTGGTGGGGTTCAGGCTGGGGCAGGCCCTGCCCCTCTGCAGCTCCCAGAGCCACACAGATGTGACAGCAGCTCCTCCACAGTCACCTTTGCTGTGGAGAGATGTGCTGAGCCAGAATGGAGGGGTTGCAAATCCTCCCCTGCACAGGCAGCAAGGCAGTGGGTGACACCACAGCAGCCACCGCAGAAAAGAATGTCCCTTTACTTGCAGTGATGCTGTGACACCCTGGGGACCTTCTTTGCCATGAGATCCCGGGGATCCCAGCTGTGCCATGCACCCTGCAGACTCCAGACTCCCTAGGAGCAGAACCAAGGCAGGTGTTTCCCAGTCAGGTGTTGGGATTTCACCTGCAAGGGTCAATGCTGGCTCAGCTCTGCCCATTGGGTGCAGCCTTTGAGGTGCAGAGCGATCCCAAAGAAGGACTCAGCCATTCCTGGTACATCCTGAGCCCAGGGATGAGTAGCAGAGCCTGGATGCTGCTTCGCCCTGAGCTTGGCTGAACCAGACACCAGCTCAGCATGGACTGGTGCCAACCATCAGCTTGGTTGGAATGAGATGACCTTTAAGGTCTTTTCAACCCCAAGCATCCTGTGATTCCATGGTTCTGTAAGCACTGGGCATCCATGACATCCATGAGGATAAGCGAAAAAAGAGGAGACCTTCACTGTGCATAAGCCAAAACCTTTGGCCCCAGTTCAAGGCAACAGATTTGAGCCAGTTCATGCCCACAATGTCACCAAACCCCAGAGCCCGAGCAGGGGCAGCTCCTTGCTGGCCACCCAGAAGTGGTGGGAGCCCTGTCAGCACGTGTCCCACAGAAGCTGCAGTGCTCCCTCAGTCTTTATCCCGACCCTCCCATCGCTCTCCCTGAGCTGGAATTGCTGTTCAGCACATTGGTAAAACAAGAGCACCCCAAACTTTCCAAGCAATAACATGAGCCCTGGTGCTGAGGAGCTGAGTCAAGACCTCCTGACCTTGCTGAGGGATGGTTTGGCAGGGGACAATAATGTCCGGTGAGGGATGGAAGAGGTGAGTGAGGGAAGATTTGTCACATTCTCTGATAGCAAATGTGTCCTGGAGGGTTTTGTAGCTGGAGCAGGACACTGGAGCGAGTCCCTGGGCACAGGGGATGCCCCCACAGCCACCCAGCACTGACAGCCCTGGTCTGGGCAGACAAGTGGGAAGAGCATCCCTGGTCCCTAGAAGCCCTCCCAGCAAAGCACATGCACACACAGCCCCTCTGCCCTTGTCCTTTTGCTTTCCCAGTTTAACTCTGTGCTCGTGTCCCTCGGCTCCTGGCCAGGGGATATGGAGGGTACCAAGCTCCCTGCAAACAAAAGGAAGTTCTCCAGGACTGTGCTCGTGGGATTGTATCCGATTTGTCAATATTTGCTCAGGACTGAGGTGAAACTGAACTGAATGAGGCTGAAGAATGATGTCAGGTATTGGATTGGGAAGTGCTGTGACAGCCCATGGAGGTGCCTACTGAGGCATCACCAGCTGTTCAACTAAAAATGCTCATTTTTTTCCCTTTTTCTCCCTCTCCTTTGTATTTTAACTTTAATTTTGTATTTTAACTTACATGCCAGGCAGACCTGCTCCCTGTTGCAATAAATAAGGGTGTCTTGCATTTTATCTCCATGTCATTGCTGGTCAGGTGGAGCTGATACCAAACCATCCCTGGCACGAGCGAGGACAAGAGCCAGGAGAGGCCGTGCCTGACTCCAGGGACTCTGGCACTGGGAATCACAGAATTCCTTAGGTTGGAAAAGACCCCCAAGATCATGGAGCCCAACCATGAGCCCGGCCTTGCCAAACCCAGCACGAAGCAGAAAGCCCAGCCTCGATCTGTGTGAGCTGTCCTAGCCCTCAGCATCAGCCAGGATCTGGCTGGTTTGGGGCGCCCCAATCCCGCTGCCCGTGACGGGAGGGTGGCAGCTCCCGGTGTCACCTCCGGCCCTCCCTGCAGGGACAGGGCTGTCCCCTCCTGCCGGGGCTCAGGCGCTGTGGGGAGCTGCGAGCGCAGCATCTGTCGCTTTCCTCCTCCCACGCTGGAGCTGGTTCAACACCCTGAGCTGCGCAGGGAGGGAAACCCATCCCGGCATTGCCCTCTGCTGGCAAATCCCTCTCGGAGAAGCTTTTCCTCCGCTGTGTTCTCCCGAAATATCCTGGGGAGCAGCTGCGCTGGTTCTGGATGTGCATCTGGGCACCCAGGGCATCCCCAAATCCCGGCTGGTGGCACCAGCGGCCTCAGCCGGAGGGACTGGGCGAGGAGTGCCTTCCCTGGGGCTTGGTGCAGGGTCTGGGTGCCCAGAAACAGGGACTGGGTGCCCAGAAACAGGGACTGGGTGCCCAGAAACAGGGACTGGAGCCATTCGGGGGCTGGGCCTTCCCTTGGGGAAAAGGGAGCTGGAAATTAAAGTGGGGGAAATGGTTTTATTAAAAGCTGACAGGCAGTGACCTCGTCACAGCAGGGAAATACTGGTCTCGAGTTTAAAGTTTCATGGTGCTCAGGAGAGAGACACAGCAAGTGGTTTGTTGGGAGATGGTTTTGCAGAGAAGTGGGATGCTGGGTGGTGAGCCACTGTTATTTAGGGTGTGGGTGACCTTGTCAGGGTGGCCTCAGCAGGGTCACCTGTGTCCCATCACCTTCGGCCCCCCGGGTGAATGTCGGGGGCTGGCAGAGCACCCCTGGTCAGGCCCTGCATTCAGGACAAGTGGCTTGTGCCCAGAAACTGAGGTTAGTGGCCCTCGAATCTCAGGGGAAGAGCCAGGAAGGGTAGGCAGGAGCCTCTGCTGTGCCACCAGCTGTGCCAGCACCCCCACAGCAGGGAGGCGTCCGGGTGTCCCGCGTCTGTCTGTCCAGAAAGGCAGCTTTGCCTCCAGGTGTTGGAGAGGGAAATTGCAGGGACTGCCCCGCGCTCCGGCATGGCTTGGAGAGGGTTTGTGTGTCACTGCTGCGGCTGAGCCGGCACCGGCAGGGGGATACTGGGCAGGAATCCTTCCTGGGAGGGTGGGCAGGCCCTGGCACAGGGTGCCCAGAGCAGCTGGGGCTGCCCCTGGATCCCTGGCAGTGCCCAAGGCCAGGCTGGACATGGGGGCTTGGAGCAGCCTGGGACAGTGGAAGGTGTCCCTGCCACGGCAGGGGTTGGAATGGGATGGGATTTAAGGTCCCTTCCCAAAGAAATCTGAGGATTCTGCAAAGAGCAGAGATGATGGGCCAAGGCAGGGCAGCAGAACAAGCTTTTAGGTTGTGTCTCTGCTGGACGGCCCAGTCTAAACCCCACTGGTGCCTGGGACATTTGGGGTCCTGAAGCCAGGATCCCAAATCGTGGCTGCTGCCAACCCAGCAGCCTAGAAAGCCCTAGAAGCCTCACTTCTATCTCATCCCAAAGCCATCCCCTCCCCAGTGCCCACAGGGGAGTCCCAGGAGCTGCAAAGGTTTTGGAAAACTCAAGGGGAGTCTCAGGAGCTGCAAAGATTTTGGAAAACTCACTGTGGATGGGGAAGATCTGCTCAAGCCCTGCACATCTTGTCCCAGTTTCCTGCTGAGCAAATCCCTCTGAAACCTCCTCCCATCACACACAGGGAGCTGGCTATGCATGAGGATGGGGCCAAGAGCAGGGGAACAGTTCAGCAAAGGGCAGGAGAACCCCAAGGACAGCAGGAGGGTGACATGAGCCAGCCTCAGACCCAGCTGCATCCACCCCTCCTTCACTCCCAAGGGACAATCTGCTCTCAGCCACAGCTCTGAGGTGACACAGAGGAGGTCACCAGGTTCCCACAGCACAGACAAGGAAAGGGAAACCTCTGATAATGCCCTAAAACGTGGCCTCAAAATCTTGCCAGCTGAGCAGACTGGGAGATGTTCAGCTGAGCTGAAGGCCTGGAGCCAGGGGAGGGAAGGAGGGATGGGGCTGGGCTGCTGAGAGCCACAGGATTTGGAAAGCATCACTTTGATTTAATGGACCTTGATGTTTGAAAATTAAGTTGAGAGCTCTTTTCTTTGCCACAGGGCTGAGCAGCCAGCAGGATTTAGAAGGGCAAGAGCTTTCCAGATGAGCCGTGCAATTTTGTCCTAAGAACCAAAATAATGATCAAAATAATGAGCAGGGGAGGGAGGGAGCGCTGGGCTCACATACAAATGTTGACCTGAGGGTCCTCTCAGCAGCACCCTAATAAAGGGATTAACCTGTTCTATCAATTAGTGGTGTTACAGCTCTCGAGTGGGAATAAACTCATCCTTACAGACTAATTCCATAAACACCCTGCATTCAGGGCCTTCAGTGAGCCGAGAGCTTTTAGTGAAAGGAATGAGATTTAAACACACATCTGTCTGCAAAGGGGTTAGAGAGAGTGGCCACTGGTGTTGGCATCTGCGGGGCTGGAGCCACGTGGCCATAATAACCCAAAAGGCTGGGACACGCTGGGGGCACCTCAGAGTGGAGATTGCATCTCAGGGGAGCTATGGAGGGATGGAACCACCCTGAAGAACCCACAGGGCAGCCAAGGGGTCCCCAGCCCTCTCTGCTCTTTGGGTGCCCTGAGCTGTCAAACCTGGCAGCAGCAACCCAGAGTGACAGAGGTGACCCCAGCACCCCGGGATGTGGCACTGGCGCTGTGCCTGGGGATGGAGGAGCTGCAGCATCACCGGGGTGCCCAGGTGGATTTTGTGGTGGGGTTTAGCAGAGGGGGCAGGTCTGAGGTAGGGAGAGCTGGAAGAGAGAAGCACAAGCAGCTAAGCCCAGGCTGTGACCTCCAGGCCACCAGTTCTGTCCCTCAGCCTCCCTCCAGAGCAAGCCAGGCAGGGCTCCCAGCTGCAGCTGGGGCACAGCACATCCCACAGCAGCACCCTGGCACCACCAGCCCTGCAGGACAGCCCAGCACTGGCACACCTGCAGGACTCCAGAGCCTGAGGGTCCATTTAGGGCTGGGAAAACTGGGAGCAGATGAAACCAGACTAACTTGGGTGAGACAGGCAGGGGCAGAGCCAGGGAGCTGGGATGTGATGCTGTGAGAGCTGCAGCAGTGAAACAAGGTCAGCTGTCTCCAGAGCAGGACCAGGTCCCAAGGGTGAGATGTCAGAGGAAGGGGGAATGTGACACAGGGGGAAGGCACCTGATTTATGGCACTGGCAGCCACGAGCTCTCACTCCTAGGGAAATGCCATGTCCTGTGTGTCACTCTGGGGGACACTTCCCTGCGGGCAGAGCAGACAGGGATCTGATGGCATTTTCTGCAGAAGCTATGCTTTCCCTCAAGTGCTTCAAGTACCAAATTGTAGGTGATAGATCTTAGTGAGGACATTCCCCTCAGTGCATGCTGAGAGGCTCCCTGGCATGCTCCTGTACCCACCTGCTTCCATGTGAGGCCAAAGGCTCTCCAGAGAGCTCTCAGCACCAAGCACCTCCTCAGAACCCACTACTAACCCATTACTAACCCACACATGCATTAACAACTCACCAGTGAAGCAACTGAACAGCAATTTGCCTCCCTGGTGGCTGACAGAGCCCCCCATTCCCTGCCTCTTTAACACTGCACTGAAGTTAAATGTCCGTGCCATAGAACAGTCCCAGAAGAGCAGGGAAGGCACACAGGAGAGCCTTTTATCCACCTGGAAAAAGAAAGATCCAGCTGGAGACCAGTCTGACAGAGGGCACTGCTGGGCAGAGCCATGGATTCCCATTATTCCTGCAGGGAACAGTCCCCCAGCTGCTGCACAACACAAGGGCTCTCCAGCCCCAGGGTGATGTCTGCTCAGGTTTATTGATCCTGGTTTATCCATCTCACCTCGGCCTCTCTGGTCCAGCTTTTCCAAGTGCTCTGAGTGTTCACCCTGTTCCAAAGGTACAAACACAGATCCTCGGTGTCAGTGGACTCAGAGCCTTGAGCAGCCACCAAGGAGGGATCTCCTTCCTGATTTCCCTGACCCAAACATGCAGCACAAATAGAGAACATGGCCCTGTCCCTCCCAGGGCTGTGCTTCCCTCGGATCCCAGTACAAACACCATGGCCTGGCTTCCCCACCTGCACAACAGCCACTCTCTGTTCTGAAAGTATTCCAGGGGAAAAGCAGGGATGAGACCCTTCAGCCCTGTCTGTATTTTCAGAATCCCAGAATGGTTTAGCTTGGAAGGGACCTTGAAGCCCATCCAGTGCCACCCTTGCCACACCTTCCACTGTCACAGAGTGCTCCAAGCCCTGGCCAACCTGGCCTTGGGCACTTCCAGGAATCCAGGGACAGACACAACTTTTCACCCTGCTTTAAATAAATCACTCTCACACACACATACAGCAGTGACAATGCTTTCCACCATCCCCAGAGGAAAAAAACAAGGATTTTTCCATAAATTAAAAACACCAGGATTCCAGATTTCTGCTTGCCTTCACAAGAAAACACTGGCACAGTTGCAACTTGAGTTGTTGAGGGTAAGTTAATTGAGCTGAGTTTCCCACCAGGAACTGGAGTGGCTTTCCCAGGAAAAGGGACTGAGTGGCACTGAGTGGCAGCTACAGGAACTGGTGGCAGGCACAGCTGCTCCCTCCTCCACTGCCCCATGGTGCTCTGGACAGGGAAGTTCTGCCTTCAGAACCACTCTGAGCAAGGCAGCAAAATGTTCACTGGAAACATTCCAGCTGCTCACTAAGGCAGGGATAAGGAATTCAGGGAGAAAGGTGGTCAGTCCTCAGACATACTGTTAAACTGAGGGATTAACCACCACCCCATCACTGATTAGAAGGATGAAGAAAGAAGATGTAGGGGCTGAGGTTGTCATCACTCAGAGTAAGCAGGAAGCCCAACACACACTCTGTGCATTTCCCCTCCTGTGCAGAGCAGGCTCTGTGCTTGGGCACAGCTGAGTGAACAGCAAAGCTTAAAAATGAAATGTCAGAGGGACAGCTTAGTGCCTTATAGCTGACCAGTCCCTGAACAAGTACTAAAAAAGTTATGTAAGAATTAAAATATATAAGAAAGCTTTTACCAAAAAGTAACTAAAAAAACCATAGAGTTTAATCAAATAGTATATTAATGCTTGTTAATTTTACTTACTTTTACAATACAGATATACCTATAAATCAACCAAAACCAAATGTTTAAGTTCGTTTAAGTCAACAAGCTCAGACACTATGTTTAACCAATTCAAACCCAGACAAACCCTTTATGACCCATTTAGTCAGTGTACCAGTACCAACCAAGGAGTGGCCAATACCCAATTGTAACAGTCACTAACATAAAGCTGCCAACGAGACAAATCCCATAACCAGCTGGTGTCACTGGGCTGCCAGGGGCTGCCTGTGCCACCCCCAGCTCTCAGCTCCCACATCAGGAACCTGCACAGCATTAACAGTGCTGATGGGTTGGGTTCTCCCCTCCCAGCTCCACCTGAATGCTCCTGCTGGCACATTTCACTGCGTTTGAGATGCTCCCCTGTAATTCCTAGAATAAACCAGAGCTGCTTTAACAACATCTATTAGCACAGTGCACAGTAATTGCCATGATGAAAAACAAAGCCAAGGGCCCCAGCTTTGTCCCTAAACCTCTTGCATTGAACTTAATTCAGGTGATTTCTCCTTAGTGTGGGGATTTTCACACAGAACAGAATCCCAGGATCACTCAGGTTGGAAAAGATCTCCAAGGTCATTGAGTCCAAACTGTGACCAATCCCCACCTTGTCACCAGCCCACAGCACTGAGTGCCACATCCAGCTCTTCCCTGAGTATCTCCAGGAATGGGGACCCCACCACTTTCCTGGGCAGCCCCTTCCACAGCCCAACAACCTCTTCCACGAAGAAATTCCTTCTGATGTCCAACCTGAACCTCCCTTGGCACAGCTTGAGGTTCTCTCCTCTTGTCCTGTCCCTTGTTCCCTGGGAGCAGAGCCATAGCTCAGCAGGCTTTAGAGTGGATGTCCCTCGTGTGGAAAGAGGCCAAACTTCACCTAAACCACAGCCAGATCACTTAAACAGGACACAGAATAGACCACAGCAGCCACAGGTGAAAATTAATCGAGATATTTAATACAGTGCAATCCATAGTAGTTTCTTAATTAAAATAATTGTGTGCATGTATCTGAATGGGTTATCAATTATCACAAAAAAGCAATAAACATTGTAGTGCTGTGTAGAAAAATGTACAACTGAACTTGAAACCTTCCCTACTTCCAAGAGAGTGTGGATCAACTGCAGATCATTCTCAGCAATTAAAATGGGCACAGTGACTACGTCGTTGCGGTGACAGACACAAGGCTGGCCACGTAGCAGTCAAGGGACATAAATAGAACTGGCAAAGAACTAAAAACCTAAAGCATTCTTGCACCTAAAACACAATAAAGAAGCCAATGGGGGCTTACGACTTTTCCTGGTTTTTAAATGCCTTACAAGACTCCTAGACACACTTAAACTGACTTAAAATTACAGAATGTTTTTCAGCTTATTTCAATTCAATATATGGCCCAAATTGAAGATGAAGATCCAGCAGCGGCAGGAGCACAGTCCCAAAGCTGAGTGTTTGATTTTGCAAATACCTTTTCTACAGAAATTCAACCGTATCGACAGCAGGCAATTCCCCTGCTCCCTCTTCTCGCCTCTGGGCAGACTTTTTTCCATGCTATGCAGAAAACAGCAATGCAGTTCCCACTGCTCTGGGTTAAAATTAAAGATAAAGACATTTTGCTTATGCTTTCTCCTCAACAAAACACATTTGCACCCAGAATAGGTAACCAGAGTCTTTGTTCCAGCCAGGGGCTGCTGTGGTTACATGGTTCCTGCCCAAGCTTCCAGCTCTTTCATGTCGTCATCCTCTTCTTCCTCTTTCTTCTTGGCTGCAAAATCACAAGAGAGAACAAGTGAGTGGGAATCCTGACAGAACCCAGTGGCCTCTGTGCCACTGACAAAGCAGTAAATGAAGCACCTAAGGCCAGCTGTTGACAAAAAATACATGAAACCTTTTTGAACTGAAGTAAAAGGTGCTTTGCTGAAAGAACTGAACTTCCTGACAGTCCCACCCTGAGTGGAAAAAACTAACAGCTCCCACGGGAAGAAGGCAGTGGGCATGAAAGTTAAAGTGTGATATTTTTCCATAATTTCCAAGCCTCTTTCAGAGGGATGCAGCTCCTTACAGAAACTCATCTGATGTCTCCAGTATTAACCTCTTCCCTATCCAAATTAAATTCCTTATTCCATCACTGAGTACTGTGAATGCAAGAAATGAGGTGTTTGGATCAGGTACAGAATGTGGAGGGGCTGGAAGCCCTGGGAACATCCCACTGCCCTTCTCCTGTGCTCCCTGGCAGCTGGGTGGATGTGGATGGGAGGGAGCAGCCTGGACCCTGCCCTCTCCTCCTTCCTGGCTGTTCCAGGGCAGAAAATGCTGCTCTTTGCCATAACCTGAAAAGTCCAGTTTCCATTAACTCAGCAAAAAAGGTTTGAACCCACAAATAGCTGCAGTAATTCTGGAAAATGTAAAAAAAAAAACCCAAAAAACCAAAGGGTGAAACAATTTCTGGTCCAAGTGGTTCGTGTCATTCCAAAAGAAACATTTACATCAGGAAAAGTGAGTCAGCTCCAAGCTCCAGACCCCTCATTTGTACAAGGCTGGAATTTGGTTTTCTATATTAAGCTTCTCCAGCCTCCATTAAAGAAAACCAGCTTCTGCCTGAATTTCTCCTGACACCACCAACAACAAAATTCCTCATTCAGACAGGTTAAAGCCAAAGTCCAGACTGCTCCTGAGAACCAGAAAAGCTCATGGTACTCGTCCCTTCAATGGATAAAAAGGAGGTAACAGAGCCAGCTCTACCTCAAAAGACACATTATTATTCCCAAAAAGACAATTACATATGAGCCTGAACCATTAGGGACAGTATTCCCTTTGGAAGTCTGACCATGGTAATCACAAGCAAACTTTTAATCCCAGTATTAAGTCAGTTTTAAGTGAAAAACAATTTAGGTTCAAAAAATAAACCCACACAAAATCTCCACCCAACACCACTCTAGAATCTCTAATTTTTCCCAAGTGCCAACCTTGGAGGCAGCTTTATTGAAGCAAAAAGTGCCACTTAAATACATTAATGGAATTCATGGAATTCTCATGTCCATCCAAAAGCAGCTTAGCATAAATCCCGTGAAACACTGGGCTTTATGCTTGCAGCTTTTACTACCAAACTTGTACACAATTTATATTATTTTAGGGAGTTTCCCTAAGTTTTATGCTGTGTAACTCCTTAAATATGCCCAAAATTACAACACCTCTTACTTGTGTGCAGTCACAAAATGCAAAGAGTAGATTTGGGTCCAAGACATTGTGTTTTAAGACTATTTAGAGAACAAACCTCATTAAACCAGCCAGGCAATATAAAGGCAATGCACTGGTTCATTAAATCTATTTCTCCTGAATCTGACAGTCTCAGATTTCAGATATTCTGATAGAACTCCCTCGCCTCTCACAACTCTGGTCAGCAGTTCTGCCTGGCAAAACA
Organism: Irena cyanogastra; assembly: GCA_013397155.1. NCBI lineage: Eukaryota > Metazoa > Chordata > Aves > Passeriformes > Irenidae > Irena > Irena cyanogastra. The sequence goes on from VWZV01014951.1 coordinate 12,674, forward strand.
CAACTAGGAACACACAAAATCAGTGGTGTCAGAATAAAAGCAGAGTAACACACAAGGAGCAGTGGCACAAAGCAGAACCTGCTTGGGCAGTGCTGCTGCTTCCTGGAAAGGCAGCAAAAAGCCTGGAAAGGCAGCAGGATAACTATAGATACAACTGGGATTCTTTTCATCCACTGCTTTTTTGGTCTTTTTTTCCTTTTCCAAGTAAAGGCATGGAACAGAGCTGTAAAGTCTACAAGTGATTCATCATAGTCAGGCAGATTCAGCAAAATGGGCTTGTAAAGCTTCATATCCCATAAGTGCTGCCAGAGGTGTCCCAACTCAGCTGAATTCCATGGGAATGTTCATACAAGAGGCAGCAGTTCAGATTTAAGAGCAGCTTTGAACCCTCTGTGTAAATACAAACATTTCTTATCCATCCTCCAGGCAAAATCTTCACAGCAGCTAAAATTCCCTGGGTATGTGTGCACTAGGACTGACTGACCCTGACTTTGGGACTGCCTGGCTTGGGTACTGCAGAGGAGCCCAGAGCCTTCCCAAAGAGGGGACCCCAAAGGAAGATCCTCACAAAGGCCAGAAAAGCAGGAATCAAATTAAAACCCAAAGCAGCAGCAAGGAAGCATGGATCCATGGGGGAATCTGAACCTGCCTGGGACTGGATGACCCTGGAGGTCCTTTCCAACTTCAGTGATTTTATGAGTTAATTTACTCTGCCCTCCCTTTTACAACTTCAGGGTGTCTTGTCAAGATTTGTTCCCTGCTGGCCCAGCAGCACCTGGAGAAAGGCTCCCTCCTCCCACACCTCCACTGCACCCTGAGCATCATCCAGGCTGCAGAGAACCTGCATGAGCTGGAGCAGAAAAGAGCTGCTCCTGTGACAGGAGTGATTTTTGTGCTTCTTCTGAAAGGCAGGTGCCTCCCACAGAGAAATGGGACTGCGTGTGATTTGGGATTCAGGAAGCAATTCCAAGCAAAATGTCTGTGCTGCCTGCAGCCAGATCTCCCAAATCCAAGGAGCTGGCAGATTACTAAGCACACTTTTAATGATGCAGGATGCTTCAGTAAAGGTTGATCCATACCTGGCTTGGAGGGTATTGATATTGAGGGCACATTTGGTAGTGGTACTGTCTCCGGACCACTGATTTCCAGCAAGTTTTTGTCTAGCTCTTCTTGTTCTAGTTCCTCTAGTTCTGCCATGAGTTCATCCTAGGATTTCAAGGAGAAAAAAAGAAAAAAGAAAGAACTTTAAGTAGTATTTATCAACAATCAGATATAGCTGATCATATTATTAAAGAAAATAGCACAAATGCACAGGATCAGAGCAAAGTGAGGATATGAGGAATCTGATTCTGATGTGATTCCTGTACTTGATCTCTTGGAGGGTGAGGAGGGTGGGGAAAGCAGAGGAGGGAAGGAGAAATCCAAGTCCAAATATTCTCAAGTCAGGCCATCCAGACCATTCTGAGCATGAAGTCCAGGTCAGAGCCACCAATAATTTCAGGAGAGATTTCACAGCCCAGTCCTGCAGCCAGGCACACACAACGTGCAGATGTCCAGAGAAAGATCTCCTAGGGGACACAACTCCTGCAGGGATTTCAAAGCCCAGCAGATGTGGTGCTCAAGGGTTAGTGATGGGGCTGCCAGTGCTGGGCCAGTGGTTGGACTCCCTGATCCCAAGGCTTCCCAGCCCAGAGCATTCCATGACTCACTGGTACAAACAGAAGCACATTGAAAGCCATACCTCATCAAATTCCTCCCCAAATCCTACTGGCTTGGAGATGGCTGTAGAGATCTCATCTGCCAGCTCTTGCTGTTCTGCAATGTCCTGCATTAATTCATCTACTTTATCAATGTCCCTGGAAGAGAAAGGAAAGAATTCAGTATCAGCAGGCACCTTCCCAATCAACACTGTATTTCCTGTCTTCTGTAGAAATGCCCCACCACGGTGACATTTCCAAGGCCCTTCCCCAAAATACACTTTGCATGCAAGTCTGGGTTTTATCCTCCTGGTCTCAACACAATTATAAATGTATTTTTAACTTTTCCCTGCAAGCTTACCTCCCAGCAGTTATACAAACACCAGGGAGAGGTTTTGTTCTGCACCACTGATATTAATAATAATTTGCTCTCTTCCCTGATTCAGCATTATTACATCCACAATATTTGCTTGTGGAGCAAGCACAACATTCCCATAATGCAGTTTTACCTTTAATTATTGCTACATACACCAACTCCACTGCAGAAAAACAAGTTTTAAGACCCCCCTTGAGGCTTAAAATTCTTGCTGGTACAAGATGGATGTGTAACTGCTGCAGGCTCCCATTTTCTTTAGACCACACTGGTGCTACCCAGCTTTTGGATAAATGTAGACAATAAAACAGTAGTAAACTGAGGAAGCATTGATGTTTGTGTGCTTTGTTCCATTTTAGTTTAAGTGAGAGCCTTTCAGAAGAAGGTTTTGCTGCTCCATCCAGCTCCACCTTTGGTTTGAAACACCTGGCATTGAGCAGATCCAACAAATGCCAAACTACAGATCCCGTGGAAAGGTGCAGGAGGGAGGAACTTACATGTTGTCATGAGCAGCTTTCATTGCCTTAGCAGCAAAACCCATGTTCTTAAGGACTTCAGTGTTGGTGTTGGCATTCTCCAGGGCTTCCCTCTGGAATTCAATGGTTGATAACGTGCCATCTATCTGCGCCAGCTGCTTCTCATACCTCTTCTTGCGCTTCAGGGCCTGCAGGGCAGCTGCACAGCAAAGGACAGGGTGGGATTGATGAGCTCTGTGCCCAAACCAGCCATTCACACTTGGCACCAAGTGCCACTCAGCACTGAGAAATATTCAGCATGTTCTGGTGTTTGTTGTCCATCATTCCAGATAAACTGTGCTGCCCAACTCTTGATCTCCCTCCTTCAGCAGAGCTGTTTAGAGGTGGCTGCTGCCCCGTGGCCACCACCTGTCACAGCAGGATGCCAGCCCAGACTCACTCCTAACACACCACAGACAGACACCATGCTACAACAAACAGAAAGCTTCAATATGCAGGCTCATCCACCAAAAACACCCTTGTTCACCCTCACCCCATCACAGGAAGGCAGCACTGCTGGTGCAGCTCCTGCCAGATGAGGTCTTTGTGCTGCTGCAGATCCCCCCCTCCTGGCTGAACCCTTGGGAGAAGCAGCTTGTTCAAACCCAAGGAGAAATGTTCCCTCAGCTTTGCACTGAAATGTGAAATACACACTCTAAAAACATTGGTATTTACGTATGTTTTGCGTTACTCCTCCTAGAAGGTGTTTACACAGCAGCTCGAGCTGAGAGAAGCCCTCAGTGAAGGTGGTTTGAGCAATTTGCTGCTTGTGAGCACTGGTACAATGTGGGCTGTGCAGGAGGAGCCCACCCAGGACAGCTCCCAGCCCTGGGGATCAGCGTGGGAGGACTGGTCCAACCTGCTCTACCCAGCCAGGGGAACCCAGCAGGTGACAACAGCCCACAGCCAGCTCTTCCCAAGACACCTGGACAGAAATCATGGCCATGGCCATTCCTGACACTGACAGGTGTGAAAAACACACTCACCCTCTTGTAAAAATTTAAGAAGTTTAATAAAGGACAATAAGAGCTAAAGATTATAAAGCAAAGATTATTACAGCTGGGTGCATCTTGGCACTCAGCTAAGAGCACATTTGCTGTTTTGGAAACACTCTTTATATACTATTTTTATTGCATTCATTTGTTACATATTTATAAACAATTATGCATAATACACTTTTTTCTTCAAATTAGTTTCCATATTCTAAGAACTGTTTAGTATGGTTCTTTTTCAGATTTTTTTTTAGAGTATGTGTATTCTTTGGCTGTGATTTTATTCTATTCTTATTATAACTTTTAGTTTTGGGCTTTGGTCTATATTGTCTTCAGACTGAGTGCTGACAGTTGGTATATCTGTAGTAGGTGTCTTCATATGTTTATTAGATGTTATCTAAGTAGGTATTTTAACATAAGCATACTTTTATCAGCTATTTCACTACTATGTTTAAGTTTAATTAACAACAGAAATAAAAACTATATCTTTATAACAAAGTGAGTTTAACACTACAGATATAAAATCCATTTTAATATATGCAAAAAGCCAATATTATAATATGTATCTATAGCACAGGGAACACGAGCTGCCTTTACACAGAGCTGTACCAGACATGCTCATGCCACAGCCCTGGAAGTGTCCAAGGCCAGGCTGGACAGGGCTTGGAGCAACAAACACCTCGTGTCACATGGAGTAAGGCACAAGTGCCACTTCCCTCCCTGCTCTGGACTGACCTGTCCTCCCCATGACAGCCCTGCTCATACAATACCCTAGAAGAGGTATTTTAAAAATCCTAAAATAGGTAGTTTAAGAGATAGTTTTTAGGTAGTACCCTAAAATAGGGAGTTTAAACCTCACTGTTCCAGCAGCCTCGCCCTCAGTTCCTGCACTCAGCCACACACACACTTCATTTCTTCAGTGCTCTGATCTCTGAGAGTTTCACAGCAGAAACCACTTAATGTGACACACGATCAGCTCTGCTAAAAATCAGACTTGGCCTCCCAACAGCTCAGTCACATGCACCAGGAACAGTGGCAAATAAAAGCTTTAAATCTTTCAATCTCTGAGACATTATTTCCAAGCAGAATTTTTTGAGGAGAGCAGGAAACAAGGAAATCCTGACAAGAGACAGCTTCCCTTATCTCCCCTTGCAGAGGGCTGGGAACTCAGGGATGTGATGAACATGTTTGTGCAGCACACACAAAGGGGCTGCTCTCCTAAAAGCTGATGGAGCCCACAGGCACCCTGGCTGTTCTGGCAGGTGCCAGCCTGAGATGCTGACAGTCCTCCAAGATAAAGTCCTAAACACAGCTTCAGCTCTGCAACTGGTTATGAATATGCTGCATTTGGTTCTTTTCAAATTAACTAATGTGTAAGAGAACACAAGGAACATTTTTTTATGGGAAGGCTCAGCTAAGGATGCCAAGCACACAAAGTAGCTCAGGATTATTAAGGAGAAGGCAGTAAAAACACCCCAACTGCTCCAAGAGAAGCTGAGGACCCAAAACAAGCCTCTGCACTGACTTCTCTCCAGTGGCCAGTAAATCTCCCCAGTTTGGGGCCAGCCCAACATCCACATGTTTGACAGGTTTTCAAAGGACAATGTTTGATCTGCAGCATGAGGCACGACACAAATATCCCAAACATTCCAGCTTTATGCCAGATCATAAAGTGATGAGCAACACATTGCTGGGATATTTAGGCTGGTTCATTCTGCACTAATGGTTTAATTAAGGATCTAGGAAGTTTTCTTACTCAGAAAGATAAAAACTGCTAATAGCTGTGTTTATATAGTGACAGATGCTGGGGAAATGCCTGACAACAAGGGGATGTTTCTTATGGAGAATTTTGCACCTCATGGAGAATTACTGGCAAAACCAGAGATTTTATAGCATTATATAACATTATTCAAAGCCAATTAAAGTGCTACAATTTATGTACAGCTCCCCACTCCAGCTTTCTCTGAGAACAATTAGAGTTTGTCTGCGTTTCATGTGGTGTTTAAAACAAGCTGCTCAGACTCCACACACTGCAGGAATCACCCTGAGCAATCACAAGTTCTTATCAGGACTGTTGGGTAACCCTGTCCCTCCCATTCCCACCCACACCTCTTGTGCACCCTTAGACTTGCACTGCCCTTAAACTTCACATGCATTTGTGATGTTTTCTGTTTCCTACCCCTTAGACTAAGGAATATACTTATTTTCTCCTCTCCTTCCTAAGGCCAAAGATCAGGAACTTACTGAAATCTTATGAACAGCCAGAGTAACACGTTTTTGTCAAGTTTTTATTAAAACAAAAGCTATAAAAACTTAATCTGAAGGGAATTACATTGGCTCTTTTTCAAGAAAAAAACATTTTTCCAAAATCAGAAATAAATAAGTGTTGGAACCCTAGTTGCTGAGAATTTCAGACTTTCTGTGCTGCCAGGCATTGACTCCCAAGAGAACACTGCATTTGACCTGAAACTGCAGAGAAAACTTCCAAAATTAAATAATAGAACTAAGATTATGAGTGTGTAGTTTGAATAGAAGTGTATAATATAGAAAAGAAGATATTACATAGTAGAAAACTTAAGTTTTAGAATACAGTAATATATATAAAACAAGATAGAAGTTTTAGGGCAGAGACTAGTCCTTCTTCTTTACCTTCTTCTTCATAAATTTGAGTAGTATTATATAATTAAATAAAATATCCACATTGCAAGCCACAAATAATTAGTTATTAAGTTAAAAGTAAAATTATTTTAAGTGTCATTCCTTAATTAAACAGTTTATCCTTAAAAGATCTTATAGAGAGACACATACATCTCCATTTTTAACTTATTAGAATTAAGTGCTACAAAACTCACAACTTTTAAAACTGTAATATAAATAAGAACTAATAAACATCTAAGTCCAAAGAAAAAATACCACCCCACATATTTAATCCCAACCTTAACAAAAAACCCCAAAAAATCCATTAACTAAGAACCAGAGACAGTGGGGTACACATGTCCTGTAGCATCACATGCAAGAACTGGGTGTGTTTGAAACCAGAGTGGGCCAGGGCCTCTCTCTGCCCTTCTCAGAGGCTGCCATCCCATCCAACAGCCATGGCAGAGCTCTCCTCAGCACCCACACCCCAAATTATGCCTTTACTGCTTCCACACAGTAATTACAGAGGCAGAAATGCAATTCACAGCCAGCTTTAATTGCTGTGGAACTGCTTCAGCAGGACCTGTGAGCATACACTCAGTTAAAAGCATTCACTCGTGCCCTAGGACCTGGTGTAGAGCTCACCCAGCAGAGTTTTCTAGAACCAGCTGATCTCAGCTTTCCAGCAGGGGGACAAACTCCTTATCTCTGACCCAAAACCATGCAGGACTTGCAGCTGGCTGGGCCAGCCTCTCCCAGCAGCTCCTGCACAGGGCCTGATATCCAGAGGCTCAGCTGGAGACCTGGCTGAGCTCACTCTGGAATATCCCTGTGACATAAAAACCAGGACCAGGAGGACCATGTAGTATAGGAAACTTACTCTGCTAACACCCAGTTCAAGAATGCTTGCTTTGACAAAACATAGAAGTAAAAGGTTTGTTCATGACTATAAACCAGATTGTAATGACAACTTTATACCTTGGGTTCCCCAAAAAGACTCCCAACAGCCTTTCTTCTGCCACAGCTTAATGGCTGAACTCACTCTGGAATATCCCTGTGACATAAAAACTCACCAGCTGCTGTAAGAGGGGATTTAACAACCCTCAATGCCAGCAAAAATATCTGATCATTCCATGGGCACTTTTCACCAGACAAGAGCAAGAACCTGCCAACAAAGAGTGTTTTAGACAACCTTTACAACCCACACCTTCTCCTTACCAGGCACAGTGGGTGTTTAAACTTGAAAGTCCAATGTGCAGCAATGAATTGCAAGCACTTAAAAGATCCTCTGAAAAAAACAAACAGCAGATAACAAACCTTAGCTGCACTTTATCTGAATTGTAATAAAGCTTTCAGAGAATACATATGACTGGAGGAAAAGCAGTTAGATATATTTATATATCATTATTATTATAATTAAATTAAAGGTAATATATTTAATACTACCTGGGTGACTTCTGCTATCCATCAGGAGACAGTGAGTAGGCTCAAAATGCCCTTCTCCATATGACATTTTGAGATATTAATTGTCTTTATTATCAGCTGTGACAGGGGTGTTGGAGCCAATTTGTATTCATAAATATTGCCCCACAGAGCCCCAACCAGTTAAAATGGATATCAATAGTTTATTTCCTCTTTTCCATTGGCAAAGGAATGTAAAATTTCTCTGTGTTAATGAGCATGAGACTGTGATCTCTGCAGTTCCTTTTTACAGAGAAATTCTCACAAAGAAAACACCACATTCCAGAGAGGAATAAAACTGCAGCTGAGTCCAGTGAGATCTGGGCTGGCTGCTTCAATTTCTTGAATGTAAAACCTGCCTGAAACTACATTCAAAGAACATTTTTCAAGCTTTTTAACTCTTAAAAACCTATTCCTTCCACTGCTTTTTGGTTTGGTTTGGGTTTTTTTGGGGGATGGTTTATCATTGATTGTTGGTTGGTTTGGGTTTTAATTCCAGTCTTTGATTGAACTACAAAATATTGTTTTAATTGTCTATTTATTTGAATTTCTATGGTTAATACTGTTTTAATTGTGTATTTATTTGAATTTCTGTGGTAATAACCCCCACTGCTAGAAATTCCAGCAGAAGTTCTACACCTCCTGTTTGACCATGGTGATTCCCAAGAGCCCAGGGTGTCACCAGGACAGGACCCAGCCTCCAACACGAGTGAGAAGCAGAACTGGTGTCAGGGTTTTCAGTCACTACTCCTGACCAATGAACCCCCAGAAATGAAAAGAGCAGAGTCATTCAGCCAGACTCTCCTCTCTGTCAGCAGATCAGTCAGAAAAACATGACTGCTCACCCAGGTAATTTCACTTTGTCCTCCAGAAATGCTATCTGAAAGAATTTGAAGTATTTTGAATGATTTTAGCCTGTGTATAGGCAAATTATTATTGTTAAATGAACTGTTGTAAGTCTAATGATTTTCTTTGCAATATTTACAGCAGTTTGTTAGTCAAATGAGACCAATGTTCACTGTGATAAGCAGCTTGCAGGATAATAAAAATATCATTTTACTACATGGTATTGCATTCAGAGAGGGAAAATTGACTATGAATGTCAGTGATTTTGTTAAAAATCAACAGCCCTCCTGCAAATAAATATTCCTTACACACTGGCAGGACAGGCAGTGCTCCTGGGATATTTATGTACGCAGCAATGCTGTGGAATTAATGCTTTTAAATATCATTAGTAGAAAAGAGTAGATCAGCAGATAAAAACCTGGAAGAACAAGGCTTTCTCTACATAATTGGAACTTCAAGTTTTGCTGGCAAAAACACATTTCGGCTAGAGAGGAGCAAAGAGCACTGGGAACAGAACTCAGGAGTTTCACTGAATTCAGAAATACACCTGACCAGGGTGGAAGTGCTGGTGATGCCACAGGATTTGTCCCCCCACAGTGCAGGTGTCTCCTGCCTCGGCAAAACCCTCCCAAAACTCACAGTGACACCTAAAATAGTTGTCTAAATTTTTGTCTAAAATAAAGAGGCTTCTCCTCCAGGCGAAGACACTGCAGTTAATAGCTCTGATTACTCCAACTGAGGGGAAAAATAACTTCATCTCAGCTAATTCTTGCATTCTCTTTGGCAGAAATGGCAGCAGCAGAGATGCCAGGGCACAGAGACAGCAGCAATATTAATATGCCATGAGAAAGTTCCACAGCAGCCTCAGAAAATAACGCGCACCAAACGTCAGCCACGCCAAAATAATGAAGAGTGCAGGAGCTGCAGAGGAGCTGCCCAAACTGGGGTGCCTTGGCCCCTCGAGCTGCAAGCCCAGGCACTAAACAGGATTGGGATAATCAACTTAAGAGTGGAAGAGCATTTTGCACGTTACCCTGTGCATCCATCTATAATTTGCGCCGCAGAAAGAAGCAGCTTTATTTTTGCTGCTTCTGAAAATACCATTCCATCTTCCTGGCACTCGCCTGGGCAGCAAATTTAATCAGGAACAACATCCTGGCTGTCCTTGGAATGGGATAAACAAGGGGCACTGGAAGGTGGAAGCTGTAATTGCCTGCAGTGAGGAGATTTCTCCTGGGCAGCAGCTGCTCATCTCTCACTGCCGAGACCCAGCAAACTGCCCAGGAGACCTCCAAACAAACTCCAGGAAGGGAACTCAAAGCCACTGACAAGTTATCCCCCAATGCTACAAGCAGATAAAAAGACTGGTCACTACAGACTGACCAAGCTTGGAGTTCTGCCTCCCAATAAGAACCTTTCTGCAGAGCCTTGATGGCTCCAGGACTGCCAAACCAGGACTGCCCGTGCTGGTTCAATACAAAGGCATCCAGGCCATGCCAAGGGTGGCTCATCCCAGGTGAGTCTCAGAACACAAAATGTCACAGGTCCAAACAGCCAGGTGTGATTTTAAGCACTGTGGTGTCTGAGAGGTTGGGACACAGAGGTACCAAGGATGGCTGTAAATAAATCCTCCCCAATTCCATTGTTGATCCAGTGCACAGCAGCAGCTCCTTTCCTGTGAGGATCACCTCCTGAGAGCTCTGCTGCCTCAGGGATATGTTCAGGTCTAAAAGCCATGATCCACGTTTCTCCCTTATGCCAGGGCCTGTCTGCAGCTGTCTCCTGTGCTTTTCTTCTGGGAAATGTGCACTCTCAGCAGGGAATCGTGGGCAGAGTTAAGGCCCGGTCCTTCCCTGGTCTTTCCCTGCCTGTTTATTAAATCTCTAACAAAGTTTCCAAACCCTGCCCTCAAAGGAAGGCAGCTATTCCCAGCTCAGAGATTGTGACTGATTAAAACTACTTCAATAAAGCACCCAAACCCAGGCAGAGAATACAAGGTTTCTGCCTAATCTTTTAAAATACAAGATTACAACTTCCTCTTGAGCAAAGCAGTGCTAGAACATTTAGTCTATTGTGCAAGAGATGAAACAAAACAAGAAACACTCCTGCTCTAAACAATCTATAAACGTACAAAAGAAAAAAAAAACTGAAGAGATAAAGAAAAAAGCATCTATAGAGCAGCCATCAGGGCTGTGATACAGCAACACCCAAACACAAGAGGAGGCACCACCTTCACAGCACCCTGGCTCTGTCAGAGCATCAGCTCAGCCCCTGGACTGCTGATGCTGTCCCACATCCACAGCTCAGAGGGGGCTCCTGCAGCCTTGGAAGGTGATTTCTGATTTTTCTGTCCCTTGAACATCAAGGCAACACTCCTCTAGTCAATAATCCTCTGTAAAATAATCTCCAGGTAACTCTGGGATGGTTTTGTCCAAAAAAAAAAAAAACACACAGTAAACTGGGGATGTTTTTTTCCAAAAAAAAAAAAAAAAAAAAAAAAGGGCGGGGGGAAAGTCATCTACAGTGAGCCTTGAAGTTCAAATAAGAAAACCAGGAATGAGAAATCCCAGTTACAGAGACAGCTTTGTTCTAGTCAGGAGCTGGAACTAGTCTAAGAGATGCTAGTTCAGCCAAGAACATCCAGGCCTGAAGCTTCAAACCATTCCTTGAAATCTGATCCACACTCTGGAAGCAAAGCCTGCACTGCATTTCCTGATTTTCAGTGCCTCCCTCCTCAGGGTCCTGCGTGTCTTTGGATGATGGCAGGGGATTGCAAGGCATCTGCAAAGCTGATCTACCCAAAACACGTTTCTTCTTTCCAAATTAAATTATGTATTTTCTAAGGCTGCCTGAGTCAATTATCCTCTCTTACTCTTTCCAACTTCGTCGGTTACAAATCTGCACCTTCTTTGATACACACAGAAAATTCTGATGTGAAATGAGATAATTATTCAGTATTCAACCAAAGTTTAAACTTTTAGGATGAGAAATGTATGTTCCCTAAGGTGTCCTTGAGATTCTCACAGCCTGCAAATACTCTTTATGGGTTTTCTTTTTTATTTTGTAGTTGCTGAAGGTACCTTGTTAAAGAGAATTCCAGTGAAAACTCAGAATCTTCCTTTGAATCCCTGCCAGAAATGCATCAGGTTCAGCTTTGCAGGAATAGCTCTGAAGTATCTCAAAATGCTGTTTTCTCAGAGGAAAAACAAACAAACAAACAACCCAGTTCCCTAAGCTGAACAGTGTTTTTGTAATTAATTCACAAAACTCAGAAGATCCTACCCTGAAGTGACACATTTCAAGACCTTTTCTTGCTGGGGAATTAAAAGAGTGGCTGCCTGGGAATCCATCAAGCATTTTCCAGCCTTGGACCACTATTAACCAGAGCGTTGCCAAGTCTACGAATTTCGTCGATGCTGTCATAATATTTAGCATTTCTCTTAACAGCCTAACTTCCCCAGATGAGATATTTTGGGATGTGAAAAAATACTTTTTTTGTGAATGCTGAGATTCCAACACTGACGAGGGAAAAGCTGAGAACACAAACCTTTAGAAAGCCAGAAGTTATAAAGCAAATAAGACAAACCATATTTATTTTTTAAAAATTGTACTTCATGACTCCACCTCCAAACACTCCAGTGGCAACACTGCAGTACTTTTTCGAGGCTGAATTGCAGTTTTTAATGGCAATCCCATGCTCTGAGGCTGGGATCAGCTCCAGAGCCAGGTTCAGCAATAAACTCTGTTCCTGCTGATGGGGCTGCCAGGGAAGCAGTCACAAAAAAGCCTTTCTGCCTCTCACTGTCCTCCCAGCACAGGGCACATGCAGAGCCCACCGTGGAGAGGCTGTGAAGGCACTGTCAGGAGGTTCCACCTTCACTGGAGATGAAGTGACTCTGCACAGCTCCCAGGGAGCCCACGATGAAGTTTGCTTTCTGTTAATTTGTTTCATTACATAACCAACCAAAATCACCTCCAAATGTTGGAGTACCACTGATGTTCCTGTCACTCTGACATTTCTCTTCTCAGTTCCATTACATCTGAGCAACCTCTGCACTCACCTGAAGCAGAGTCCCTAAATCTGGATGAAATCCTGCCAGGCCATGAGGAGCACACACAATGTGGATGTTTGGTGACACACCCCACCACAGGAGCAGCAGAGCCCTGGCTTGCTGCACATCCCATCACATCCCAGGAAATGCAGGAGAGATGTGATACTGGTTATTTGGACACCTCCAAACTTCCATCATTCACTGCCAGCAGTCAAGAGCTGCAAGACAACAGCTGCCCACATAATTATCCTGTAACTGTGTTAGCTCCTAGAAACTGATCATTGGCAAGGCTTCATCTCAACAGCGAACCCAGGGGAAGCCACAGCAGAGCTTTTCCACCTGGGCTTCCATCTGGAAGGACATCATGGACAGAGCTGCTACTGCCTTTGCCTCAGCCTGGCACTGAGCTTCACACTCTGCTCTTCTGTGGGCCACTGTGACCCCTCCACTGTCCTTGCTACTGGCCATAGGGAAGGTGCCACAGAATCACAGTGCTTTGGGTTGAGAGGGACCTTAAAGAACACACAGTGCCACTCCCTGCCACGGGCAGGGACACCTGCCACTGTCCCATAGTGCTCCAAGCCCTGTCCAACCCAGCCTTGGGCACTGCCAGGGATCCAGGGCCTGCCCACCCTCCCAGGGAACAATCCCTTCCCAATATCCCACTCTGTCAGTGTGAAACCATTCCCCCTTATCCTGCCAGCCCTTGTCTAAGCCCCTCTCCAGCTCTTCTGGAGGCCCTCTGGGCCCTGAAAGGGGCTCTGAGGTCTCCTCACCTCTCCAGGTGAACAGCCCCAGCCCTCCCGGCCTGTCCTGAGCAGAGGGGCTCCAGTCCTTCCTTCAGGAATGGGATCCCTGCTCCAAGACTCAGGGGATGATTCAGAGCAGAACCAACCTCCTTACCACCAGCTCTGCTGCAGCCTTGGCTGTCTCAGGGAAAGGCAAAAGCCTGACAACATTGATGCCTGGCCTATTCTGGATCCTCCAACTGCATTTGTTTGAGGCACTTTGTGCCAGGAGTTCCAGTTTGCTGGACATTGGCTGCAAACCTGATGGGAAGTCAAGGATGAGAGCTGCTCCAGCTTTTAGTTTTGCAGAAGTCATCCACTTTTAAGCAGTGTGAGTAAATGACAAGATTTTACTTTAAACCCCACTCACATCCACACTTTGCTGGCTGCAAAAGTCAGGCCACAACCTGCTGCTCACACCACAGCCCAAAGTCTCTAGGGCAAGCATCACATACCCAAAAAACAGAAATAGCAATGTAATTTTGGGGTTGTGGGAGCAATAAGGGATCGACAGAGAGAGCTGAATGACACAAATGCAAAGCTCAACAACATCCCAGTCCAGATAAACTCTCCACAACTCAGCACAAGTAGAAGAGTAAGGTAAAGAGTTAACCCTCTAAGTAAAAGAGGGTTGAACCAAATTGACAATTTGCATCACCTGCAAATTATAGTTTTTGAATTAGCCTAGGAGCCTTGGAGGAGAATTCAGTAATTAGGCCTAGAGTTTAATGAGATCCTAGAATCCAACATCTAATACATTTTGAGAAAAAAAGTAATAAACACAAAGTAAGTAGCTGCAAACATGCCAGGTTTCCCTCCTGACAGAGTACAGGAACAGAGGAAGGATGTATTGCATCAAATACAGTTACCAAATCACATCTGGCACAGTCACAGAGTTTGGATTTGGTTTTTTTTTAAGCCACTTTTAAAACCGATTTTTAAAAAGGTGTGAATCCTGCCACTGCTCCCAAACTGTTTTATACCAGAGAGTCTTGTCTCCAAAAACCTCTGCTAAACCTAAGAAGGGTAGAATCCAAAGGAGAAGGTTCCTCTTGTTTTTTAATATCTAATTAAAAGAGCAATTATCACTTTTCCCAAGCCAGGTGGTGAATGCCCATGTCATTAACCTCGGGAGAAGATAAAGGACTCAGGCCTGCACTGCCATCATTATTCCTGCACTGAAGCCCTGGGTTATGGAGAAGCACTTGGAACTCAAACATCAATTTTGCATTAGATTGTGACTTAAAACACATAGAGGGCAGGCTGAGGGCCTAAAGATGGGCTGGAAGTGCTGCAGGACTCCCTGCACAGCCCCTGATGATTCATGGAAACAAAAGCAGGGTCACCTTTGATTCTGGGAGGAGACTCACCCCTCTTGGCAAGCAGGAGCTTTGAGCCACGCTCACAAACCCCTGAGGCCTTGCACACACACTCACAGGCCTCTGAATCCCTGCCCAGAGCTGAGGCTGCAGCTTTCCCCTCCCTCACTGCCAGGTTTGAACCACCCCGGCCATCCTGCAGCATTGCTGCCATCACTTCATTAATGACCCGTGTGTCCCTGCTGGGACCCCAGTCACCCTCAGGTGTTCTCTCAGGTAACAGTGCCTCTGAGCAGGGACTGCTGCCAGCAGAGGCACAACTGCCCTCCCTGCTCCTTCCCATCAAATTCCTGCCTCCCTCTCCCAGCCAGCTCCAGCATTCGTGTGGTTAAGTGTGGAAAACAACTTTTATTTCTTTTTTTTTTTTTTTGTATGAGTTGGGTTTTGTCTGGCTCAGCAAGCTAATCCAAGTCATGTCCTGCCCACACAAACAGCAACAGCAGCACAGAGGAACAGGCAGGGCAGCTCCTGGAGCAGCCTCACATTCCAGGCAGAACCCTCCAGCTGCAGGGAAATCAGATCAGCACACTGATGGGACAGCTTACAAAAGGCAAAGGGATGCAAGCAGTTAATTTCCACCACAAGCCATCACCTCAGGCAGCCCTGAGAGCCCCAGGTGGGCTTAAAGTCAGGACTTCAGCCTACGCCCAACCCTATTGCTTTGTTTGGTTTTGGTGCTGGGTGGAGAATAGGAGTTCTCTCTTTCCAGGAAAAGCCTGAATTACACAACATTAATCTACCAGTGGGTTTGCATCTATTTTGTATACTTAGTGCTGGGAAAAAAACCCAACACTGTATTTATGTACAGTGGAAACAGAAACTTTAATATCAGGAAAGAAAAACTCCTCACTAACAGAAACCAGAGTGGAGGGAAAATCCATGAAATGTTACTCTCCTGCTAAAGCCTGAATATATTTTGGCACAAAATTGGCTTTTCACTCATTCCACTGTTTGTGCCCCTGGTGTTAACTAACAGAAAGTTAAGATCAGTGTCAGGCAGGCACAAAACTGCATCCACTTACCCCGGATCTGAACCTGATTGAGCTGCTTTTAACTCTGGCACTCTAAAGCAGCACTGAGTTTCTCTCCCTGCTGTAATCTTCATACGGGAGACGTAACTTGAGCTTTGGGTTCCAGGAGAAACAGACTGTGGAGTTGCTATACCCAAGGTGTCAGAGCTCAAGGAATTAACCCCTTGTTCCTCTGTGTGCCTGTGCTATTCCTCTGGCAGTTCAGCTTTGCGTGATCGGAAACAGCGAAAGGAAGAGAAACACCAGAGCAGCAGAGATTAGGATCAGCTTAAACTCCCCTGAAATGGAACCCTGAACCCCAGAGCTGCAGAACCGCTGGAATAGATGGAGCAGCTTAGTTTGTATCACGAGGCTGAGCGCTGAGAAAACATCCCAGATGAAACAACGGCACAGACAAACTGGAGCGGAATAAAAGGAGGCAGCAGCAACGCGGAGCTCCCGGGGCATCAGGCTCACAGCTGCACTCTGCTTTTGTTAGAGCAAAGTTGATTTTCAGGGCAGATGTAAAAGGTAGTGAGGTACTGGCTGAGCAGTGCCCAAATTAGTCAGCACTGCTGCTGCTTGTAGAAATTCATTGAGAGGAGAAAATCCACTACTCAGGAGGTAGAGCTCAGGTGTGGGAGGGGTTCTCAGAGGGGTGGGACAAACCCTAGAACACTGTTTTCAACAGATTGAGTATTTCCGTGAGAACACAAAACAAAGCACGAGCATAACCCAGTTAAGTTCCTCCCAGAAGAGGGAAGAGTAACTCGCCTGTTTTCAAACAAGCCTTCTAATGATGATTAATCTTGATAGTTTCTCATCCCATGGACAAAACACGACAAGCTCATTAAAGCCATCACTGCTGCTCTCCCCAGCACACTCAGAACTTTTCATACAAGTTGAAAGCCTCCCATGCCAAGAAACAACACAGACTGAGGGAATTTATACTACGAAGTTCCTTATTATAACCTCAGAATTTCCTGAGTTGTCTGGTTACACAGCCTGGGTACCCTAAATGTGGATTACAAAAAATACACACGTAAAATAAGTTCATCAATTAACAAAACCCTGCATGTGCTTGGGGCAGGCACAGGAACCAGAAGCCTTTCAAGTTTCTTCGATTAAGCTTTCCTTAGACTCCAGAAGGCTGCAGGAATGAGTGAATGAGCCTCAGGAAAGCGGCTCACTTGGCACCTGAACAATCACCCAGTGTGCTGGGGAGCAGAGAATGTTTCCTTTTGTTTCCTCAAGTGTGCCAGACACTCGGCTTTCCTCTGGGACAACAAAAACTCCATTCCAGGATTTCCCAAGGTGGCTTTAAGCTTCCAGGTAAGCTCCCTGCCCCACTCCATCACCTTCTTTTGGCTGTCCCACAGCAGCTTCCAGGGCCATCAGCAGGACTGCCCAGCTGAGATCACAAACGTGCACAGGAGATCCTCCAGGAACAGCAGGGATTCCAGAGTGAAATGATTAAATCTCAGAAAACTAAGCCAAAAGATTCTCCAAATTTAATTTTTTAAAAGTTGATCCAACACTTAATCTCTGATTAATTATCTTTTGTTCAGTTTTATTTGAAAGCATTTTAACTATATCAAAGTATTTCCATTAAAATAACAGACTTTCACATATAAAACCAATATATTTTTATTTTCAGTTAAAATATGGATTTAAGTGACTTTGCATCAAAATCGCATAGATAATGGATTATAAACCAACCTGAAGTCAGACAGAGAAAAATCCAGTATCTGGATATCAAAAAATGCAATTTGTAGGAGCTCAGCTGATGACTGAAAACTTGAACTCAGAAAAACTGAGTGTGTCCTGAGGGAAATTCACTTCCCAGCAAGCCACAGACAATCAGCTGCCTTAACTTGCAGCCCAGTAAGAACAGTTGGCCTCTCAGTTCCACAAATGGAAAAAGAGAGGTTTCCTTTTCCAGCAGAAACCCATCCCTACCCTTCTCCTGTTCGCAGCTCCTTAATTACTCCTCAGCCTCCTGTGCTGCTGCAAGCCCTCAATTAGCCTGAGCGGTGAACGGGCAGGTTCTCCTCCTTCCTCCAGCTCCAAGGAAATTTAATCCCTCCCCTGCCCGAGGTTCTGAAGGGCAGCACAGAGAGATGGCTTTACAGCAGAGCGAGACAAAGACCTGAACAGAAAGTTTAGAACTTCAAGAGGCCCAGTGTGACCCAGAAGATGAAGAAACTGTAGACAAAGACACATTTCAGTTCTCATTTTGAGCTCCTAACCACACTAGGCCAAAAACCACAGCACAGGCTCGCTTATTAGAGCTGTTGCAATGTATCTGATTTAGAACTGACTTGGTTAAGCCTGAAGTCAGGCTCTGCTGAGCTCCTCTGACTCACCCCTGAGCCCTCGTGCGCCGGCTCCATCCACGTCAGCCGCACACAGGGAAGTTCTGGAGTCTGGAAAGGAGCTAAAAGTGCTGACATGAAACTCCTGAAGGTAATTGCTGCCAATTAACCCTGCCATACCTGTGTTTGCAGCTCCCTGTGCCACAGGCAGAGCCTCTCCTGCTCCCGCACAGAGAGGGCAACATCCACACGGAAATCAGGACATGCTTTCCTGGAAACTTTTACTGACCAAGCTAAAACAAGCAAGAAGTTTGTTTTCAGAGCACTGGAATACATAATGTGACAACTGCCTTATCTCCAGACACATCAAGCACTGCCTGGAAAACACAGCCAGGCCTGCCCTGCCCGGGGAAGGCAAGCTCCCCCTGGGAAACACCAACTCCATTTATAAGCTTCAGGAGTGTATGTGGAAGAGCCTCTCGGAGGGGGCTGAGGAGTGGGAATAAACCCCAGAACAAACACTGCTTCCAAGAGAACCAACAATAATGAATATTTCCATGAGAACACAAAACAAAGCACAGGCATAACCCAAGTTATTCCCAGAAGAGGGAATATTAACTTGCCTGTTTTCCAGAAACCCTTTTAAGGCTGGAAAGTTCTTCACCCCAGGGACAACAAACACCACACACATTCAAGCTGTGACTCCTGCTCTCCCCAGCGCGCTCTGAACTTTTGCTGAGAGCTGACGAAAACAAACACAGATGTAACCAGAGCCGTACATTAAGCAGGTTTTGGTGACGATTTTGTTGGTTGTAATTGCAAACCAGGGACTGATGGCAGGGTGCTGCCCTGCTTTTCCAGCGCTGGGGCATTTCCCTGACCTCTCCCCAGAGCGAGAGGGGCAGGGGACGGGGAGGGAACGCCACGGAGGAGCCCAGCACTATCGCGACATGCCAATCACGAGGGAGAGACGCGACTCCCACAAGGGGAATCCCAAGGGGAAGGGGAAGGAGAAGGGGAGATGTCCGTCCTTCCCTCACAGTGAGGAACCACGGCTGGGGCGGGAACCCCGCCGGGAAGAGCGGCACGGCCCGCGGAGAGGGCGGAAATGGCAGTAGGTACAAAATAAAGGCACTACGGTAGAAAAATGAAGGTTCCAGGTATAAAAATAAAGGCTCCAGGTATAAAACACAGGAGCACAGCCGCGTCTGCGCCGTCCAGGGGCCCTCCCGACCTGTTGCCCGGGTTCGGCGCGGCGCGGCCCGGCCCCCCCCGCTCACCGCGCTTGTTTTTGGTGCCGTGCTTGCGGGCGGCCGCCAGCTCCTGCTCGATCTTCTTTTCTAGGAACTCCTGCTTCTTGCTGAGCATCTCCTCCGTATCGCGGAGCCGCTGGATCGCCTCCTGCGGGGACGGGCCCTTCCCGCCGCCCTTCCCGCCGGCGCCCGTCCCGAACAGCTTCCCCAGGAGCCCCGACATGGCTGCGCGGGGCCGGGCCGAGGCCGTGCAGCTGCGGTGCCCGCTCCCCTTGCTCAGCTCCCCACACACACCGACTCGAGGCCCGAGACCGCCGCCGCCCGACTCCGCCCGCTCGCCTCTCCCCACCGNAAGGTCATTGAGGGGTTAACCTCTGCCCGATCCACCCCCTGTCCCATGCCCAGAGCACTGAGCGCCACGTCCAGTCCTTCCTTGGACACCTCCAGCGACGGAGACTCCAAACCTCCCTGGGCAGCCCCTGCCAGTGCCTGACAACTTTTTCCATCAATAAATT
>VWZV01014951.1:33191-56624 GCA_013397155.1 Irena cyanogastra
CTCCCCTGGACACGCCTGAAGTGACCACGGGAGCCTGCCCAGGACCAGAGCTGGGCGCAGAGCCTCCTGTCAGTGCCAATCCCCTCCTCCTCAGGCACCCATCCCCACTGCTGGGGTGACTCCCTTTATGTACCCCTCAAGCCTGTTCCAGTGTTGGGATATTTATTCTGTCAAACTTCCCTCTCTGCCGTGCCAGCTGTACAGAAGCAGTCTGTAAATCCACAAGCAGCGCTGTTTAATGGCTGGTGACTCGCTGGGAGCTCATTTCCTGGACACTTGAGTCACGTGCTCTGAGCATGGACATCAATCCATGATGTAATCCGTAATTTCACAGTACCTACGTACACAATCCCAGGAGGAAATAGTCTTGAGTACCTCAGCCTGCTGCCAGCTGGATACTTTCGACTTCTCTGTCTTTGTGCTTGGCCTCAACCACCTGTAAAAGTGATAAACCCCCATCTCCAGCCACAGCAGGGTTGTGACAACAGTTAATTAGTAACAGACTTAGACAATAATAATGTTTGTCACTGGAAATCACCCAAGAAAATTAATCACTGCTTTGGAGCAGGTCTGGGATATCACACACCACATGGAAAAGAGGAAAAATGACCCAAACAAATGCTTGTTGGGTAAGAGCTTTTTTGTGCCCTGAGTAAGGGGGAAAAGCAAGCACTGCTCTGGGAAACACAAAGTGCATCCTACACAGCAGGTGGGAGTTCAGCAACAGAGCCCTGGAATGGCTCCTGCCCTGTTCCATCTCCCCAACACTGCAGGTAGGTGGGAAAGGCAAATATACAGAAAACATCCCTGAGGCTGATGGAAACACTGCCAGGGCAGGGAAGCTCCAGCTGACAGCACAGGAGGCTGAGGGGAACAGGGGAGGGAGGGCTTTTACATGCCCTGTCATTCCTCCCACACAAGTGTCTGCTGTCACTGAGCATCACAGACCTTTGCTCTGATACCGTTCTCCCTGGGCATGGCTCTGGCTCTGGTTCTCCTGGGAACTTCCAGAAAATGCCAAGATGCTTCCAGAGCTGGGTTTGTAAAGAAAACAGCAGTGCCCAGGACACAGGGAGAAAACCAGTGCACCCCCAATCCACCCCAGCCAGTGGGCAGGGCTCTGCCAGGGAAACAGAAACAGAGGGAATTGGGGCAGAAATCTTCCCTGCAGGAAATGGAAGAGCTTGTAGACATCTAAGTTTGTAGGAGCTGAGGCAGCTGGAAAAGAGCAGGGCAGGGAGGACAATCACCCCATGGTTTACTCCAAGAGGACAATCATTTTGCTCAGGATAAAACTTGTTCTGGTTCAACACCTATCAAGCATCCAGGATGGCATCTCTGAGCCCTCGTGTCCCACAGTTACATCAGGAGACATCCCCAAACTTGTATCCCTCAACAGTCACCCACAAGGCAGCTGTGTGCCTCTGCTCCCATTCCCTGAGTCACACCTAGTGTTCAGCTGGGTTCCAGCATCCCATGAGCTGGGGGAAAGCAGGATTTGGGAAGGGCAGGCCAGGTCTCCTGAGCTGAAGGAGCTGCACCCACACATCACCACCCCAAAATAGACCTGACTGCACAGACCACATAATGACACCTACAGCGTGGGACAGAGGGGAGGGAAGGAGGAAAAGTATATTTAGCCAACTATTTCCTGATCCTGTTCCCCTCCTGGGAGAGCAGAGTAAAACAAACACTGTGGGTAAATAAACTCTGCCCTTCAAAGCAGACAGGAGCTTTCACAGAAGCACAGGCACACCTAAGGAGGAAGGACCACCTGCGTGTCCCCTGCCCAGTCAGTTCATGCCAAGCACATCCACCCAGGGCAGAATGCTCTGTGCAAATTGGTAATGAGGTCTCAGGACCTCTCTGCAGCCTCCTTCCTTATACTGAGTCAGAATCATGGAATCAGAGAGTGGTTTGGGTTGGAAGGGACCCCAAAAATCATTTCATTTCATCCCCTGCCATGGGCAGGGACACGTTCCACTGTCCCAGGCTGCTCCAAGCCCCAATGTCCGACCTGGTCTTGGGCGCTGCCAGAGATCCAGGGGCAGCCACAACTGCTCTGGGCACCTGTGCCAGGGCCTCAGCATCCTCACAGGGAAGAATTTCTTCCTAATATCACATTTAAATCTTCCATTAGCTTGAGGCCATTCCCCTTTGTCCTGTCACTCCAGGCCCTTGTGGAAAGTCCCTCTCCAGCCTCATAAGCCCCTTTAAGTACTGGAAGTTGCCATGTTTCAAACGTCCCTGTCACCTCTCTTCCTATCTCTGTGCATCTCTGGAGCCTGGCTCCACCTTCTCCACCCCCTTCTATGAGGCAGGGGCAAGACTTCTCCTTAACCACATGTAAATCCTCAATAACCCCTTCTCCCAGCCTCCCCTGGAAACCCTGAGCTGCATTTCCTCCCACCCACCAACAGCTGAAGGTGCACAAACATCATCAGAAAAGTGAAATGAGCAGAAAGTAAGCCAGGAAGTGAGTGAGCAAAGTGAACTGGTGGCAGGACCCATGCAGACTGGAAGTGTGTGCCTGTGTCCCAGGAGTGACAGTGTAACCCATCATTACAGGGTGCACTCAAGGAGCACAGTGTACAGCCCTCTGCAAGCTGCTATTTTAAAGGTTTTAGGAATTAAGGAAGAAGTCAAGAAGAACACCTTGAGGTCAAACAATGGGCTAGATCAGACCAGTCAGACCAGTAATGCTGGGCTGACTGCTGCAGTGGCCAGAACAGCCACAGAGTCCCAGACACAGCCAGGATTTCAGGTCTGACTGAACCTGCACCACCTGTGGATAATCAGGTTGGGAACACAGCACTTTGCACCCACAGACACCTCAGCAGCTCATCACACAAAATCACCTGGGAAAGCTCAGCTTGCCTTGCCCTGCGCTCGGAGCAGGGAGAAAGCGTGGGAGAGCAGGGCATGGGGACACACATCCCAGGAGGCAGCAGGGATGTGCAGGTCTGGCTGCAGATCCTTCCCCAAAAGCCAGTGCATCCTGTAGCAGTGGAAAACCAGAGGCTGAGGGCAGTACAGGAAGATGGAGCCTGGCAGGGCACTGGAGCAGGCAACAGCATCCCTGACCTACCCCTGCACAATGGGAATTTTCAGTTTCTGGGTTTGGTGCTCCTGTGCTGGCTTTGGGACTCTTGCTTAGGAAATCAGAGAAGCCAAGAGGACAACAGATGTCCCAGTCACACCAGACTTCCTTGCTGCTCAACCACACCAACTCCTACTGAAACTACTGACAAACACTGAGCTGAGGGAACATAGAGGCTGGGAAGCAGCTGCCAGAGGTTCTCTGCAGCACCTGGCCCAGAGCTGACACTGGAACATTGGCTCCTGGATGCATCACAGGTTTCCTGTGCGACTCTGGCCAGGTCACCTCACCCAGCCCTTAGTGCCCTTGCTGAACAGAGGGGTCACATTTAACTGTTCCCAGGGATTGACTCATTGATGTCAAAGGCACTTAGAAATCTCCGAATGTGGGGAAAAACCATGAGCAAACACTGTGGAGAGAACAGCACCGAGACAGAAGAGCTCCCCCCACACACACAGGTTCCCAGACACTGACTCCACACGTGAGGTCTAGGGTGTTTACAACGTGTAGTACAGACACGGTGATCTTTCTACTGAGACAGACAGAGAGAAGATACCAGACAGAAGTCTATCAGGATATTTCTGAACAGTGTTCCCAAAGGATCTCAGGATGAACTTGCTTCCACTAGGAAGGATGTTTGCTCTCAGAAGGGCCACCCAAATACTGGGCAATACAGTTTTTAGGCCAGAAAAACCACAGATGGGACAGGCTGTGATTTGCAAAGCCACCTGATTTCAGCAGCTCTGTTTGTTGCAAGTTTGCATGGTCTTTCTTCTTCCCTGATTCAGGGATCTTTGTCTTTCTTGCCCTAAGCTGACCCATGGTACAGAGGGACAAGAAATAACGGAGCCACTCTCTTCAGTGCCTTGTAGGCATCAGTGTCCTCCAAGCAGTCCTCTGCCCAAGGATGGGAAGAACCAGTGGAGATGGAAGCCATTCTCTCCCATATCCATCTACCTCCCCAGAAGAGCTTTGGTCTTTTCCACAGGGATGAATTTGAGCACCAAGTGGGACAGTGCCAGCAGCAGCCCCCAGCCACACAGTGGCTCCGGGCGTTGTCACTCCGAGGTCTGGATGTACACAGGGACAGCCAGCATGGTGCAGGGCCCGTCCGAGGCCGTCTGCAGCTCTGCCAGGGCAAGGTTGGAGGCCATGCTGTTGGGCTGCCCAGGGACCAGCTCCGGGTCAGCAGCTCCTGACCCGCCAACCACGATGGACAGGACGGCGTCCGACTCCTGGAAGGGCTCTTTGTTGGGGCCCCCCTCGGGGGAGCTCTCCCCGGCAGCGCCGTCCTTGAGCTCCGGCAGCCCCAGCGCGCCGGGCAGCGCCAGCCCGGCCTTGCGCCCCCGCGCCACCCGCTTCTTCTGGGCCTTCCTGAGCTGCAGCTCCTTGTCCTTGGGCGAGCCCAGGCGGCACTTGTGGTCCCTCATGTACTTGTGGCGCGTGAAGCCCTTGCTGCACGTGGGGCAGCGGTATTTGTAGTTGCCCGTGTGCGAGCGCTGGTGCTCCACCATGTGGGCGCGGCGGCTGAAGGACTTGTTACAGTACTGGCACTTGTGGATCTTCATCCCTGCACACAGAGGAGTCGAGTTAGACCCAGCCACGCCCCCAGGGAGAGCAGGACAGTTTCGCCTCCTCCTCCAAGGAGGGGCTCCCTGATCAAAGGGAGGAGACATTGTGCCACACACAGCAAAAGGTGGGTGGCTACAGCTTCAATGTCTGTGTTTAACCATAACCACTTTGACTTTGTAAAGTCATGGAATGTCCTGAGCTGGAAGGGATGCATAGGATCACCCAGCCCAGCCCCCGGCCCTGCACAGACACCCCAACAACCCCAGCCTGTCCATCCCTGGCAGCGCTGTCCCAACGCTCCTGGAGCTCTGGCAGCCTCGGGGCCGTGCCCATTCCCTGGGGAGCCTGGGCAGTGCCAGCACCCTCTGGGGAAGAACATTTCCCTGATATCCAGCCTGACTCTCCCCTGGCACAGCTCCAGCCAATCCCTGGGTCCTGTCATTGTCACAGAGAGCAGAGATCAGTGCCTGTCCATTCACTGTCTCTCAGGAGGAAGCTGCAGACTGCAAATAAATATTCTTGCCTCAAGTAAGAGCATTAAAATATCACTGGAAAAACATGTCAGTTTAATTGTGATGAAAATGCAAAACAATCTTGAAATATTGTTTCTTAAAATGTATTTAGTAAAAATTAAATTTTCACATTTTTCCCCCCTCCAAAATATGGGAATGTACAGTCTGAAAGAATCCATGACTGCACTATCAGCCCATCCCATCTGATCCCACTCTGCAGGGCTTTGGGCACAAGGAAAGATGTCTAGTTTTACCTCAAGAGATAAAAGTCTGAATGCTCCCCCTGGGACATGGGAATAAATAATGGGAATAAACTATTTGTCTTTATTAGCATTGGGAGTATCATTTTTAGAACACAAGAAGGGAATCAAATCCCATGAGATCTTCCTTTGTATGTGAGATGGGACTGGGAAGGAGTGGACAGAGCACTCTGGATATTCACTTGATAGCAAACAGACCAAATAATCCAGCTCAGCTCATGAGTCTCATCTGCAGGCCCTGCCTACTGATTATATTGTGTTAGAAACCAGCCCAAAGCTTAGACATAATCCTGAATAGACACTCACATAAACAGGCCTGCAGCAAAACAGAGAGAAAAAATCTAAAGCTAGTAAATGATTCTTATTTCTCAGGCTTAGTCCTTCTGTCACGTGCTCCTACAGCACCACAGGCAACCCCAGTCACTGCACTCCCAACCACTCACCTGAATGGGACAGAATGTGAGCCTTCAGCTTGTCAGGCCTGTTGAACTCTTTATTGCAGCCTGTGTGGCTTCTGCAACAACAACAAATGCTGGTGAGATGTGGGAACCAGCTGAGGAACAATGCATAGACAGATCCCAGATCATAAAGACGTCCATGACCTTTCTCCTTAGCAGCACCTAGATGTTTCTCTCAGTGCAGCCTCAGCAGGAGTTCCACTATTTCAGCCTTTCTGGGGAGGAACAAGGACTAAACAGGCTGCCACAGGGACATGTGGCTTTTCCTAAACTACACATGGTCTGTGTCTCACTATGAATGCTCTAAAGTGCAGCAGGTTCAAGATCCCAGCTGGAGACAGAGGTATTTTGGAAGGAGGTATGAGGCTGGTTGGAGCAGGGAGAAGCCAGTCAGCCTGGGCTGTCTCAGAAAATCCATGGATTTAGGACTGCACCTTCTGAAACTTGGTTCCTCTGGCTTGCACATTAGGTCCTATGTTGTCACATGCTTTTGGAGACGTGGCAGTGAGTGACAGCCCATCATCCCGGGAACCTCTGTGGTCAAATAATGCTCCTTCTCTTTCTAGTGCTCCCCCAAACCTCCCATGAAGGCAGGAGTTATTTTACAGGGCTGATGAAGCAACGAAATGTGGCCCTCCAAGAAGTCAGTAACAAAGAATTCAGACTCTTGGGTTCCCAGTTCACCAGCACACAGCATTCCAACCTCCCCTGGTAGGTGCCACAGTGTCCCCTAGGATACCTGCAGGACACACTGCCCCCATCCCAACCCCGTTCAGATATGCTGCCACGTGCAGACACACTACATACGAGAAGGGACATTTGTATTTCTTGAAGGGCTCGTGGATGAGCATGTGGCGCTTGAGCTTGTCCTTGCGATTGAACGCTGCGTCACACACCGAGCACTTGAAGGGCTTCTCACCTGGGGAGGAGAGAGCAGGGCTCAGGGACACTCCAGCCACATGGGCTGCTCTGGCCATGGACAGGGCACCAGGCCAGCTGTGCCACACTATAAACTTCCCTGCCCTATGGATAAATCACACAGAATCACACAGAATTTGGTTGGAAAAGACCTTTGAAATCATTGAGTCCAACCTATAACCTAATACCACCTTGTAAACTAGACCATGGCACTGAGTGCCACATCCAGGCTTTTCCTCAAACACCTCCAGGGATGGTGACTCCGCCACTTCACTGAGCAGCCCATTCCAGTGCCTGATCACCCTTTCTGTGAAATTCTTCCTGATATCCAGCCTAAACTTCCCCTGCTCAAGCTGGCAAAGCTTAAGGCTGTGTCCTGTTGCCCTGTTGCTGGTTGCCTGGGAGAAGAGACCAACCCCTACCTGGCTGCACCCTCCTGTCAGGGAGTTGTAGACAGGTGATGAGGTCTCCCCTGAGCCTCCTTTACTCCAGGCCAAACAACCCCAACTCCCTCAGCTGCTTCTCAATAAAACAATAAATGGATGGGTACAACCCGTGCTCCACACTGCTGCTACTCTTTAGGGCCAAATTCTTTATCTCTGCCACCACAGCAAATGGGGAAGCCACCTGTGTCCCCCATTTGTAACCAGGGCACCAGGATGAACCAAACTCATCCATCTGAAACCACATTACTACAGATGACTCAGAGCCAACTCTGTCATTCCTGCTACCAGGGCACAGGGTAGCCAGGGCTGTGGCACAGAGGGGACAGGCACAGGGAGCAGGGGAGCTGTACCCGAGTGGATGTGGGCGTGCAGCTTGAGGTAGTGCTCCCGCCGGAAGAACTTCTTGCAGATCTGGCACTTAAACTTGCTGCCCCCGCCATGTGTGGGGATGTGGCGGCGCAGGTACCGCTCGCAGGGGAACACCTGCAACACAAACACACAGCTGAGAGGGGAACACCTGCAACACAAACACACAGCTCACAGGAGAACACCTGCAACGCAAACACACAGCTGAGAGGGGAACACCTGCAACACAAACACACAGCTCAGAGGGGAACACCTGCAACACAAACACACAGCTCACAGGAGAACACCTGCAACGCAAACACACAGCTGAGAGGGGAACACCTGCAACACAAACACACAGCTGAGAGGGGAACACCTGCAACACAAACACACAGCTCACAGGGGAACGCCTGCAACACAAACACACAGCTGAGAGGGGAACACCTGCAACACACCAACACACAGCTCAGAGGGGAACACCTGCAACACAAACACAGGGCTCAGAGCCAGCACCATGCAGGGGACATCACGGAGCTGGCACTGGGGTGTAGCCAGGATAGAAAACATAAGAATCATGGAATGGTTTGTGTTGGGAAGGGACCTTAAAGATCAACCAGTTCCAACACCCTTGCTGCGAGCAGGGACACGTTCCACTATCCCAGGGTGCTCCAAGCCCAGGCCAACCTGGCCTTGGACACTTCAGGGATCCAGAGGCAGCCACAGCTTCTCTGGGCAACCTGAGCAAGAAGCTCAGTCAGTGATTTCCCAGGAAGGATGCACTGTGAAAACCTTCTAGATTATATAAAGAAAGTACAGATGGAGCTTTGAAAACAAGCCAACAAAAATTCAAAACAGAAAAAGCGCCAAAACTTTCTTAAGAAACACATAAGCTGAAACTTTGCTGTCAATTGTGTAACACCACAGTGCTGAGGACCAGCATCTCAGAAGGATGCCCAGTCTCCCACCAAAGCCAGCAGTAGGATGGGCTGGGCAACGATCCCCAGGAATTCCTACCTTCCCCACAGTGTTAACTTCACTTTCTGCTTCCTCATAATCTGTTATCGAAGGCTCCTACTCATGGAGCCGAGGGTTCCTGTCCCCCTCAGAGCCCTTGCCAGGTGTCCAGGCCTGGCTCAGGCCGTGGTCAGCACTCACCTTCTGGCAGTGAGGGCAGGGGAAGTTGTGCGTTGCTGTCTGCAGATGGTGCTCCAGGGCTTCTGGGGTGGAGTATTTATTGACACACTTCACACACCTGGATGTGGAGAGAAAGGACAGAGCCCATGAGCAAGGCTACTGCAGCAAGCCTCATACCACAGGCAGACCTGCCCAGCCCAGCCACCCTCCAGGGTGATCTTTGACAGGACTGATAGAGAAAATAACCACTCAGGTGCTCTAAAACCTCAGCAACCCACATGCCAGCTCACATTCACACTTAGCATCCTTCAGAGAGGGAGATGCTGGAAAACAGGGTGAACAAGCCTTTAAATACTAGTGCACTTGCCACAGGCTGCCATGGGAGCACCCAGACTTGAGCACATATTCCACACTGCTTCCTTATGGAGACAAGCCTTAGCTAGGGACTTCACTTTACTTCAAACGCCTCCTTCCAGCTTCATTGCTTGAAGACATCAGCCCCCAGAGAAGGAGCTGAGAGTGGGGACACAACATGGCAGGAGACACACATCCTGGCAGTGTTTCTGCCAGAGGGCTCTGCCAAAGCTGACTGACAGCAGGCACTGGGGACAGGCACCATCAGCAGTGAGGACAGAGGCACTCACACCCTGTTCCTGCTGTGACACCCCTTCTCCCTAGGTCAGACTAAAACCTCCTCAAGCTCAAGCAGGGCTCTGATCTCAGAGATCCCCACTACTGAGCTGTAGAACAAAGCTCTGTAGTGCAAGGATAACTAGAAACCATGGTCTAGGCAAGAATTAGCAGATATTTATTCCATGAAGCTCCTAAGAGACCCTAGTATCTCTTGGGCTTCCTACTCTCCCTGAACATTTCTATGGGCATTCCAAAAGCTGTATGGAGCTCTTTGTGGAACTCCTCACACTTTCCTTCCACACTAGTAGAAAGGTTTTCCAAGGAACAGACCCTTTTGCAGCAAAGGGATAGGAAATTTTTTCTGGGCACAGCTTCTACAACCCACAATCCCTTTGCTGCAGGTGAAGAATCACAGAAAGCAGGCTGGAAATGGCTTCCCTGGCTCTCTGACCCAGCCCAGGGCAGGTTCAGCCATGCATATTTGTTCTGGTTCAGGGTCCTGGTTCCCTGGGAACTTCACTGCCTCAGCTAGCCAAAAGTAACTAAAAGCAAAGGAGAGCTCTCTCTTGCTGTCCGTCCCACAGACAACACTGTCCAGGAGCAGGAATGTGGAGTGAGTGAAGCTTCTGAAACAAACTGCACACTTCTCCTCTCCCCTCTTCACTCTCAGAACCAGTCTTAAAGGTGCAAAACTTATTTCCTGGCTAAACAGACAAATGGGGATACAATAACCAGGACACCACCCCAGAACACCATCTCACTCTTGACTGGTGATAAGAAGAGTTGCAGTGACGGCATCTTCCCACATAACCAATCCCAGCTTTTCACTGTCACTCAAAGAGACTCCCTGCATTCAAAGTGCTTGGCCTTTGCAGTCTGCTGGAGGGACCCCACCATGTGCCACCTGGGTGTCCAAAAGGCACCACAGCCACTGGATACAGGGCCCCTTGTCCCCTCTAAGGTCCCACCAACCATGCTCTGCACCCACTCACTCCTACAAGCCTTGTGAGCAGCGATTGTACTGTACTTGTACACGGCCATGTCCTTCTTGGGGCTGTGCTGGGGCAGCAGGCTGTGCGAGTACTGGTGCACGCCCAGCTCGTACAGCGAGGGGAAGTCCTTGCTGCAGAGGTGGCAGCGGTAACTCAGCTCTTCCTGGTGGCTCTTGATGTGCTCAAGGAAGGACTCCAGCTTCTGGAAGGTCTGGGCACAGGTCTTCACCACACATTTGTATACCTGGGGGAAGGGAGAGCAACTGGAGAGGCTCACCATGGAAACAAGCAGGGAAAACCCTTTGCCAACAGGCACAACTGCCTTCCTTTCTGGAAAGAATCACAGACTGTCAGGGCACACCCCTGAGAAAGCAAGGTAGGACAAAAGGGTGTTGATGTGAAGGCCTGAAACCACTCGAGTGGGTGGGACCACAACACCCCAGAAGTGATTGTCCCAGGACCTGAGAGCTTCCACTTACACTGAAAATTTTGGACTTCACAGAATCATAAAGGTTGGAAAAGAACTCCAAGGTCAGCGAGTCCAATCTTTTACAGAACACCACCTTATTAACTAAACCACAACACCAAGTGCCAAGTGCACTCAGTTACTCAACACCTCCAGGAAGGACGACTGCACCAGTTCTCTGGACAGCCTAGTCCAATGCCTGACAACCCTCTCAGTAAAACAATTCCTCCTGATGTCTGACCTGAACCTTCCCTGGCATAGCTTGAGGCCATTTCCTCTTGTCCTGTCCCTTGTGGGAACAGAGCCTGACTCCCCGCTGGCTGCACCCTCCTGTCAGGGAGTTGTGGAGAATGAGAAGGTCCCCTCTGAGCCTCCTTTTCTCCACTCCCTCAGCCCCTCCTCCTCTGCCTTACTCTCTAGAACCCTCCCCTAGCTCCACTGCCCTTCTGTGAATAGGCTCCAGCATCTCTATGTCTTTCTGGAAGAGAAGGGCCCAGAAATGGACACACTTCACTTCTTTGCTTCCTCTCCATCTACCCAAACCTGCTTGGCTGAATTTCTCAGTTTTCAAAAGACTTTTCAAAGCCACCCAGGCCACACAGCTAGAACCCTGAGAGCTGAGCTGCATGTGAAGAACCTGCAGCTTTACAGACCAAAAGGCTCAGGTCAGACCCTGATAACAGATGCATTATATGAAGCCAATCCCAATATTGCCACCACACAGGCACCCTCTTGTCCCTACCTGCTCATTCTTGTGCTGTGTCATGTGTGATTTGAGCTGGAAGTAGGTGTTGAACTTGCTGGGGCAGAACTGGCACTGGTAGGAGCTGTCGATCAGGACAACCTGCTTGGCCTCCAGCTTGCCTGCCTCACTCTCCTCCAGGGGGCTCAGCTCCTGGGGTGGGGGCACCGCGTTCCTGGAGGGCTGTGGCAAACCTGGAGAGAGGGAAAGTCACAGCCTGCCATGAGACAGCTCTGAAAGCTGCTCTGCAAGTATCACGCTGCCAGCACACGCCAGGCCAGGCTCTTCCTCCTTTCAAAGACAGACTCTTTAGATCAGATGAATCTCACTAACAGGGCTGTTTAAAATTTGTTGACAGATTATTAAGGGCTCTGAATACTCCATCTTCCCCTCCCTCGCTCATTCTCTTTTTCCAGGGATATAACTGTGGTCTCAGTCAGAGAACAGTCCTCCACCAGTGAACCAGAGCCAGATTTACTCCCACCATTGGCAGGAAACAGGATGTAAGATTCAGCCAGTGGTTCATAGTCCATGATGCATACAAAGAGCAGCTCCAGTTGTCCCTTGTCCTAGACATGACATTGTCACTGCATTCCCTCCCCTACCGGCTATGGGGCCACCAGCAGGAAGGGCATCAAGACACCAGCAAGGAGCTCTTCTCTACCTCAAGTATTTACAGGTAGCCACTGTGGCCAGATCCAGCCAGGGCATGACCTGCACACTGCAAAGCCAGAGCACTGGCCTATCCTAAACCAGCAGCTTCTGTCCCCTAGGCCAGAGCTGTGGCTTGTGCATGGCCGAAGCTGTACTGCCAGGGAGTGAGAAGGGAAAGACACCTGGCCTTGTTTATGCATATGCTGGGACAGAGTTTGGAGCCACTGTCTCCACCAGCACTTGAACCCACCATGGGGATATGAAATAATGCCGCTTCCAAATGCCACTATTAGTGTGAGATGCTATACACTACCAAGGAATGCAAACAGTACACAGAGCTCCCCTCTCTCCCTGTGTGGAGGTGCAGAGACCTGCAGCCTCCTCACACCACTGCTCTGCCCCACACACCCCATGCCCAGGCACCACACCTGTGTTCTCCTCATCCTCAGGCTGGTTGGGGTTCAGGGCCATGACCTGCACAGTGATGGAGTTGCGGGAGATGGTGCAGCCCAGCCCTGGAGGCCACACTTTATGAGTCTGCATATGCTTCTTCACGTTGGACTTCTGAGCAAAGGCTCGCCCACACACGATGCACTGGAAGGGCTTCTCACCTGTGTGACTGAAGGAGAAGGCACCAGGTCAGCAGATGGTGGAGAGAGGAGGCAGCCCCCAGGAAGGGCCTGTGGGGGGGTGGCTGCCAAAGGACACTGCTGGGCACTCGGTTTGGCAGATCACACCTGGACACACCAAACAAAGGCTTTGAGACCTGATTCACCAGAGGAGGTGGATTGTGAGAGGCCTGGGGAAACAAGGCTGGTGCACAGACAGAACACCTGTGGTCTGGGAATGACAGAGGATCAAAGGAAGAAGCAGGAGAGGAAAACAGGTCTGCAGCAACATCAGGGCATTCACTGTCAGGGTGCCTGCACAGACCTTGGAGACCTAATCACTTTCTCAAGGGTACAAGCCTTTCCTTCCCTGTCACCCTTCTCTCTCCTGCAAACGTCTCTTCTAGCCTGCAGCCCCCTGATCTGCCTGAATGTGCTCTTCTTTGTCCATAGCAAAAATGTCTTTCTACTCTGCCCTTCTGCTTCAAAAGAAAGTGAAGAGTACAGGCTGGGAAGAAGTGCAAAAACCAGCACTTGTTCTTTCCCATCTGTTCTGGGTCCAGCTGACTCCACTGGGGGGAAAAAACTCTGCAGATTTCAGCTTCCTCCTGCCAGGGAAAAGCTCTCTGATTAGAGCTCCCTGTATAGACACTGAGCTTGGCTTACACTTTGCTAACAGCAGCAAACAGGAAGGCTGCAGCTTGCTAGGGAGGGAGATGAAAGGGAAGGGCAGAGGCAAGCAGTGGGAACGCTGCTACTCCAGTGATCCGATGGCAAGAGGTTTGGCTGTCAAGGTCTCATCAGAAAGGAAAATGAGCCTCCAGTCCCAGCACATAATCAGCATGAAGATTACATCCATGATACAGCCTTCACTCCAGCCACTGGGGAAAAGGTATCCTGGGGTGAGAAAAATGAAGAATCCCTCCCACTGCAGCACAGATTCTGGGACATAACAAACTGGACTGCACAGACTCCCTCAGCAGAGCTGTGCCCTGGTCCAGCCCAGCTGTTCTGCTGTGTGCAGGGGAGGGCGCTGTTACCTCCTGATGTGCTGCTGCAGGTCGAAGTTCTTGGTAAAGGCCTTGTCACAGTATGTGCACTTCAGCTTGGGGGACTTGGGTTTGCCTGAAAGGAAGAGCACACATAAGAATGAGATCACGTGGCACAGCCCTGTCCTCACAGTGTTACAGGGCCCTCACCTCAAGACATGACTGTTGAGGACCAAGAATAAAGAGCTTATAGGAAGATAAGATCTACCTGGCCAGACTGGGGAGTGGTTATGGGCACAAACTTTCATTAACACAGCCTCAGCCAACTCTACAAATCCTGAGCAGTATAGTCTGCTGTGGCAGGGCATCCCCCTCAGGCAACAACCACTGCCTTCCAGGGACCTTTCCAGCTACAAAGCACCAACCTTAAAGGGGCTTTGGGCATTGGGAAAAGACACAGCACGAGTGAGAGGAAGGGCCTCAGCTCTGTCTGTGCTGTGAACCCACCAGGTCATCTGCCAGTTTCATGCAAGGCCATCGTGTTCCCCCTCCAGACCTGCACAGCCAATGTCACCCCTCAGGGAGCCCATGGCTCAGCAGCCCAGCTGGGACAAGCCCAGTGACCCACAGGGCAGGTGCTGGAAGGGACTCACCTTCCTGCAGCCCACTCTCGTTCTTGCAGCGGCGAGTTTTGGCAGCAGCAGGGGAATCAAAGCCAACCACAGAGCCTCCTCCTGCACTGCTCAGGGGGGTGGGATCACTGGTGCTCTTGGCCTTGAACCCCTGCTTGCCAGGGCTGTACACAGGGGGAGAAGGGTACACGGGGCTTTCCACACACTGGCTCGGTACCTGTGAGAGGGCAATTCATCAATGGAACGGGTTTGCTACAGAGAACTATACCATGCCCTAGCTTCCATCTCCACCCACACCAGGCTGCAGTTGGACTGACTTTTCTTCTGCCAAACTGGATCAAATTTCTGGTTCACCGGTCCAACAATGTCTCTCTAACCAGAACTGACACCCTGCACAGTGTGAAACTGTCCTGCTGAACATCAAAAAGCATCCAGAAGTTATTACAGCAGGAACAGGGCAGCAAAGAAGCACTCTGAGGGAGCTGTCTTGTCCCTCAGCTATGTCTCATGCCGGGAAGAGTTTCTTATCCCTCTGGAGCAGGTTACCAGAAGGATCACTGCTGACCCTGTGGGTTCACACCAGTCCTGAAGCAGGGATGTCCACATCCTGCTGCCTGTCCTGCAGGACTGCAGAAGGGAAGGAAGGCACAAGGAAACTCCAGATGGCAAAGCACAGCTGTTTATGTCAGCATGAAGATTAGAAAAGAATACTTAAGAGACAGAGTGATCAGTCTGGAGTGATAGTTTAAGGGCATTTCTGCTGCCCACCCTGATAAATTAACACAGATCACTACTTATCCAACATCCCCATCCATTCCTGTCCACTGGCACTTCCAGATCAGATGCCACTTACACAGGTAAGGATGCCAAACCTCAGCCACACCCAGCAGCTCCGGTTGTGAAGGGCAGTGCAAATGTAGAGGCTGCGAACAGCTGATCCACCAGTAAATCCACCTTGCCTGTGCCATTCTTCAGCAAAAGCCACCTTGACAAGCTCATTCAGACTTAGACTGGATTCTTCTCTCCACATAAGCCTGAAGTGTGCAGTGTGATGCTCTGTGCTTCTACAGAAGGTGAGCCCCTCACTTCTACTCCCTCTCACTCCCAACATATGCAGGTATCCCTCATCCAGAAACAAATGTTCAGGTCTCTTAAGCCTGTGCCAGTCTTCTGTCTCTCTTAGCTGCTTCTCCTGTTCTCAGAATCCTCATCATCTTACTGATCTCCTGTTTGCTACCTTCTCCCAGAGAAAATAACTGCTGTCAAATAACCTAGCCCATCTTCCCACACTATAATTCCACATTCCTCAAGGCCAGATTGGATGGGGCTTGGAGCAATCTGGTCCAGGAGTAGGTATCCATCCCAAAGGCAGGGGACGAGCTTTAAGGTCCCTTCCAACCCAACCCATTCTGTGATTCTCTGAGGACAGATCCTTAGAAGCAGCCCTGGCTTACCTCCATGGGTGGGTAGGGCTGCATGCCCAGGGTCTGGATCTCCACGGTGCTGGACGCTGCCATGGGAGCAGGGGCACTGTACACCTCCACCACCCCGCTGCCACCGCCGGGCTGCCCGGGAGCCCCCAGGCTCGGCGGGGGAGGCGGAGGCTGCGGAGGGGGCGGAGGCGGGGGCGGCGGTGGCGGAGGGGGCTGGGACAGGTAGCCAGCCCCGGCGTGCATACTCATGCTGCTCTGCAACCAGAGAGACATGACACGTTGGAAATGCAGCAGCCAGGAGCTGGAGGGGCTGCTCCCTCACACATGTTCCCCGTCCCAATTCTCCTCCAGGAACAGCAGGGATGTCTTGGCATAACACAGCACATCCAACTGGCAGGCTGGACCACACTGGAGGTCTGGAATGACCTGCAGGTACACATTGCCTCCTCCAAAACCCAAGCCCTCAAGCCCCACTGCTTTTCTTGATTTGTTTTTAAAGTCTTTAATCCTTCTGGTTACAAGGAATATTTTCAGAGCATGGAGAGCATGTACAGCCCAGCCAGCCTGGGGAGAGTCCAAACAACACTTCCAGGAGGAGAGGAATCCATGGAGTAAGTTGACAATGGCCCTGGAAGCCAATCATTATATGGGGGCTCAAAA
The DNA here is from genome assembly GCA_013397155.1 of Irena cyanogastra. Lineage (NCBI taxonomy): Eukaryota > Metazoa > Chordata > Aves > Passeriformes > Irenidae > Irena > Irena cyanogastra. The sequence goes on from VWZV01014951.1 coordinate 49,746, forward strand.
AAAAAGCTGGAGAGACCACATTACAAAGATGTGAACATCCAGCAAGAAGCAGGTTTGTGAGCAACACCAAGCTGTGTGGTGCACTGGAGTGAAGTAATGGGGCATCCAGACAGATCTGGACAGGCTTGAGAGGTGTGCCTGTGTGAACCTCAGGGTCAACAAGACCAAATGCAAAGTGCTGCACCTGGGTCAGTGTGATCCCAAGCACAGATGGGCAGCGAATGGATTGAGGGCAGCCCTGAGCAGAGGGACTTTGGAGTGTTGGTGCATGAGAAGCCCAGCATGACCCAGCTGTGGGCACTTGCAGCCCTGAAAGCCAATCATGTCCTGGGAGGCATCCTCAGTAGTGTGGGCAGCATCCCTGGAAGTGTTCAAAGCCAGGCTGGACAGGGCTTGGAGCAATCTGATCTAGTGGAAGGTGTCACTCCCATGGCCAAGGGGCTGGAATTGGGTGAGCTTTACCCATGACTCCCCGGATCCACTCGTGCCCTTTACCTGCACCGGGGGCTGCACCGCTGGCATGGGCTGGTCCAAGGAGGTGAAAGCAGACATGGCTGACATCAGCACCTCATCACTGACCAAGATGTTCCCCTGCACCAGGGTCTGAATCAAAGGTGATGGGGGAACTGTAATGTATGTAGAGATTTGCTGAAAGAAAAAAAAAATACACTGTTAACCAGCAACAGGACAAAACAATACTCCAAAAAACAATGACACTGCTTTTTCCTGAGCCTCAGGGTCTCTGCTTTCACAGCCTCTGGTCAGCAGTGAGCCACAGTAATTATCTGCAGCTTCCTGCTGAGTCTGTGGGAGTTCTTAGCTCCAAAAACGTTCTTCAGAAAGGAGGAAAAAAAATATCACAGTGGCTCAGAAAGTGGCCATTGGCTGCAAGTCAAATCAGGGGTTATTAAACAAGATCTGCAGGACAAACTGGTCATGGACAAGTTCAGGCCTCTCCTGGGTGCTTGCCCCAGCAAGGGAAGGTGAAAAACTCAGGGAGGCTGCTCTGGCTCAGACAGTGAATGTCAGGCTCATCTCTTCAGACTGGACTCAGGTTATAGCAGGGGAGGGAAGCTGTTGAATTTCTTCAATTTCAGGTAAATAACCTGTGTTTGCAGCCCTGGGAAGAACCATTATCCACTGGGACTACATTAACTTGCAAAAATCAGTCGGTTTGAAAGTACTTAGGAAGCCACAACTGCAGGCACATTGCATGTCATGTACCAGGGACTCACACTGGAGGATTCTCTAGGGAATGAGAATTACTCCAGAGGGGGTATTCCCCCAACAGTCATCACATCACATTACATGGGCTTATTTGCAAGAGTGAGAGAGAAGGGATGCAGGGATGAAGCTGCTCCATTTCTGCCCACGAGCCAGACCACGGCCCAGGGGACAGCAAGAGCCACGGCCTCCTGAGCACTGTGAGAGTGCATCCAGGCTTGTGGCCAGGCTCTGACACTGGGGCTCTTCAGCAGAGCCAAGGTCTGGCTGAAGCATAGACAGAACACGAAACCCCTCCTGTCCTGTCCTGAGAAAAGGCTGTCAGACAGTCCTGCTGGAGGACACCTCATTGCAGAGGGCCCCACTTTAACCACGAGGTGAAAAGCCAACAAAGCTTTTCAACAGCTGAGCCTCCTAGAAAAGAGCTCAGTCATGAGGCACCACTGGATCTAAAACCATCACCCCGATGTCCCCCAGCCCCAAATCCCAGCAGCAGAGCCCGTGCCTGCAGCACGGTACCTGGCGGCCAGCACTGGGAGCCTGCTGCACCGAGGTGATGGACGGGGTGTACACGCTGTTGGTGGCCAGAGATACCGACGAGAGGGACGGGGCACTGCCCTGGCACTGCTCTCTCTTGTGAGTCATGAAGGCAGGCAGGGAGTTGAACTGCTTCTTACACTTCCCACACAGGAACACGTCTTCGTCATCTGCAATGAAGAAGAGCAGAGCTTCAGGCCTTCTCCTGCATTCCCCAGTGCTCCACCCAGGGTAACAGGCACCTTTGGATCTCAGCACCTCGAGGACATCCTTGTCAGGAGAGAGCAGCTGCAAGGGCCAAGCTGTCCCTCCTCCCCAAGCCCAAGCTCTCCCTAAAGCCAAGTGATGTGACTGAGCCCATCTTAGCCCTGCTCCCATACACAAACCCCACTGTCTCCCTGGGACACACTAATCCCACTGTCTGTCTTCTCATCCCAAATACAAGAACAACCAACCTTGCTCCTGTAGCACTCGCTGCTTTTAGTCAAAGCAGCTCCTTCCAAAGCATCAGCATTATGCTGGCTGAGGCAGATTTTATTACTTAGGTTGCACAAAGCACAAGAAGTACCTTGATAAGGGCACAAAGTCACTGTTAGCTTGTGTCCTAACACCCCTCCACAACACTGCTGGTTTTCGGCACCTATGCCTGACATTAGAAGCAGAAAGAAGACAACCCAGTTACATGTCCCAGCTGAAATCTGCAGCGTTAGCAAACCACACACCATTTGCACTCCATGCAGGCAGGCTCACAAGGCTGTTCCCCTGTCTGAGTCACAGCCTGAACTTGACCATTTTTGGAGACACAGACTGTAAATCCCTGGGGGATAACTCCCCATCCACCCAGCAAATTCTAGTCCAGCACTGTGAGGGTCCACATGCACATAAACAACCAGTTCCCATATTCATTCACACAGAGATGTTCCAGGACTGGAGCACTTGAGCATCTCCAGAGGAGAAGAACGAGTGGATATTAAATAAAAAACATGAACAGTAACAAGCACTACATGTGGGGATCCTGGCTTCTCCCTCCCTTTGTGTCTTTATTTGAAGCTCATGGCCAAGTCTGTTGTCATGACCATCTCTAAAAACATCACTGCTTGCTTGGGCACTTGTCCCTTCCTCCTGCTCTGTCTGGTCCTGCCGAGGGCTTACGTCACTCATAGCAGTACCCTACACACCCAGCTGTTCCACCAGCTGTGCATGCTGCAGGGGAGATGTGCAGCCCTCCTGCCCCTGTCCTCTGTCCCAGTGCCACCAGGACTCACCCATGGGCTGGATGGCGGCGGAGGAGTTGACATTGGGAGCAGATGGATCCGTGACACCTCCTTGCCCATCCAGTAAGGACTGTACAGCCAGCACTGTCTGATTATCCATCCCTGAAAGGAGACACAAGCATGGATGGTGAACTGAACACAGCCAGACAGGGGTGTTTGGGCACTGGGAGCTCACTCCTGAGCCACTCTCCAGCTGCTGCTCTCTCCTCCCTGAGCCACTCTCACCTTCTCACACTCTACTCCATAGCACCAACTACCACACAACAGCAACGCTCCCACCTGTCTTCAGAACTCCTCTGGTGCAAGAAGAGAAGGGAAGAAAGGCAAACCCCAAAAGAGGGCTTGGTTTCAGGCACTTGCTGCAGAGAGGAAGGATGGCTATAACACTGGGTATTAAAAGAGCTGAGAATGTCACAGGGAGTGCAGGGATGTCACAGGGCAGAAGCCTGGGTGGAACTGCCCGGGGATGCAGCACAGACACCAAGCTCGGGGCAGACAAAATCCTTGTGTGCAGCAGTTCTCCCAGCAGCAGTGTCACAAATGCCTCCCTGTTTTCAAGGCCAGCATTCCCAGATCTGATCAGACACAGGGCACACACACCCAGTCAGATTTGTTGTTAGGATCAGCTTACTTGCTTTGGCACAAACATTTTTCACTACAGCTAAAACGTTTTAAAATATTCCAGATAAACACAGAAGACTGGGACTGCTCATCTAGGGAGACAACCTGGCCAGCAGCACAGGACTGTGGATTAAGCATGACACACTCTATTTAGAAATTGAATGTAAGGACAATCTGATTTTGGAAGAAAAAGAGCAAAAAGGGGTGATTTTTATGCACCACTCCTTCCTATCACTCTTTTATGACAGAGAACTCACAAAGGAAGCAAATGGAACAGTAAGGTTGTACGTTGTATCTTGTGGATTAAGGGAGAGAAGAAAGCTAGGGGGGTTTTAGGTGGTGTTTCACTTACAGGTCTTTGCAAAACGAAACTGCAAAGCTCTGAACTCAGAATTATATGCCACAGGAAAGGAAAATCAATCGGTGTGATCACTTCAAAGCAGTGAGGTGAGGACTGTGCTGAGATGAGGGGAGGTTACTCAGCAGACAGCAGCAGGTAAAGACAGTGAATCACCATAGCAGATCACAGGATAAGGGACCAGCACAGCAGGAGCATCCATCACCCAAGTTCCTCTCACAAAATTTCTCCTGAACAACTGGAATGTTACTTTCTTGATCGGGAGTACCCATATAATCTACAGCCTTTTAAAGATACCCTAAATACTAATTTCTCCTGCATTCCCAGTGTGAAGTATGTCACATTAAGATTCTGTAAACACCTTTTCCATCTTTTTGCTGAGGAGATGCTGCAAACCCTGCTCATGTTCCTGGGAGAGAGCACAGCACCATCCTCCAAGGGCATAAGCAGCTGCTGGAAGGCAGCAGATCCCACTACATCACACGCTCCCATCAAATTCCCACCATGCCTATGGAAAGCCTTTCACACAGATCACAGAGGCACAGCAAAGCTGCAGGTCCAGTTCAGCAAGCCTTGGCTTGCAGGGAGAGCTGGAGCCAGCCCTGCTGCTCAGCCCCGCCAGCAGAACTCCACTGGAACAGTGCTGGGAGATCTCCCTGCAGCCAAAGCCCTGCTCAAAATACACCTCCTCCTGCACAAAGAGCTGCAAAGGGAGCACTGCAGGCTTCTGATGGCACAGCCAAAGCACAGAGGGGCACAGAGCAGCGCTTCTCCAGCAAAAATAAGCTAGCAGGGAAATAAGGATCAAAAATTCAGATGAAGTATAGTATGGGGATAATTACAACTGCATGAACAGTGCCACTCTTGATATGCCTAGCATTGGATACCTGGCACAGAGTCAGATCTTCCAAGGAAAAAAGCCAAACAATTGCCTCGATCACAGTAGGAAGAAGAAGCTTCAGGAGAGGCCAAGACCTGAACACAATGATCCACCAACATGGTCAGTGTTGTGCTCAGCCTCTTGATGGAGAAAAATGGCCCAGGACAACAGAAATATTTATTTGGCAATTCAGAGCCCCTGCACTTCACTGAATAACTGCACGCCACCACACTTCCCAGAGGAAAACCCCTGAGAACATGGCTAGCAACCCATGGAGACAAGCTGTCAGTTACTTGACTACATGGATGCCAGTCACAGCCATCCACAGACTCCAGGAGAAAGCTCTTGATCTATCCCGCCCTGCCTACAGCCAGCACCAGTCTGCAGGATGCTCTTCAGCCATGGAACTTCAAAAACACAGCTCCCTCTCTCCTGGCACCAGCAGGAACTGAAGTGCCCAGAGCCTGACAAAACCAAAGTGATTTGTGGAAGCCAAGATAAAAGCACAGGGCTACTGATCTGTGCTTTTTTTCTTCCCTTTCAAATTTCTCTCAGCTAGAGATGAAGCAAGACCGTCCATGTTACCCAGGTGCTAATTTGCCCTTCTGATAAAGCCCTTTTTTCTGACAGGAGCACCAGGTGCTTTAGTGACAGGTGAGGATGCACCTGTGCCCTGCAGCACCCTGAGATCAGGCCGCTCTAAGAATGCCAAGTCATCATCGACTTGTAATCCAATCAACAAGACAAAACAAACAAGCTAAGGCACTAAAAGCTGCCAATTGCTGCGGGCTTAAAAAACCCCCACTCTTTTTCAATTTGCTAAAAAGCTTTGCTGTCCTGAATGCTGGAGAGAAACTAACACAATGAGGAGCTGATTGCAGAGAGGAAATAGGGACCTGATTCTACACAGGGTTCTGGCAAATGCACCAAGTGACCTGATAAAATAGAGAAAAACATTTATTCTCTAGTCCTCTCTCTGGTGCTGTGGTCACAGGTGATATTCAAAAGCACAGGTAACAATCCCAATGTCACGCCTTCCAGGCAGTGGTGTCATGTAAAGGAAAATAAATCTGTAATGCAATTTAGGAAATCAGTGCCTATGAAATAGTTTCTCTCCAAAGAAACCAGCCCTTAGCCCAGTGTCAGACAGCCACGGCTTTACACCTCATCCTCAGATGGCTCCTGGCTGTAACAGTGTACCAACACTAAAGTGAGATGTATTTGAGCACAGCCTGTTCACCCACACAACAGGCACTGCCCGAGCTGTACCAAAGAGCACAGTCACCCCTCAAAATACACATGCAGGGGCCAGCACCCACCCAGGCACTATCCCTGGGGCTGGCACGGAGCACGGCACAGCAGCGGGACCGGCAGAGTGAGCCCTGGGGCGTGGAGAGGATGGGGGACCCCAGCATGCAGGGACATGGGAGGTGCAGGAGTGTTGAGACTGCCCTGGGCATTGGGGTGCTGTTTCCTGGGCGTGGAGACAGGGGTGATGGGAATGCCCCGACGTGCAGGGCACAGGAGCAGGGAGGGGGTGAGAAAGCCTGGAGCACCAGGGGCAGGATGGGGATGGCGTGTCCAGGAGCACCAGGGGCAGGATGGGGATGGCGTGTCCAGAAGGAGCAGGCAAAGGGGCTGGGTAGGGATGAGGTGCCCAGGAACAGCCTGGCAGGCACAGGGCAGGGAAGGCATGGGATGCCTTGGGGCGTCGGGCACTGGCACAGAGTAGGGATGCGGTGCACCGAGCACAGGGCCCGTGGTTAACGAGGGCTACCCGGTGCACAGGGCACTGCGCTGGGCGGTGCGGGGATGCCGCGGTGCACAGGCAGGAGGTGGCACAGGGCCGGGGGACCGNCCCTCACGGAGCGGGTGGGCGGGACGCCTCGCTCTGCTTCCATTGGCTGCAGGACAGGCTCTCCATAGCAATGAGAGAGTGAGGTGGTGCCGCTTATTGGCCGAGGGCCGTGATTGACAGGAGAGAG
>VWZV01014951.1:58156-71173 GCA_013397155.1 Irena cyanogastra
CCCGCGGCGGCCCCTCGACCCGCGAGGCGGCGGCGCTGAACAGGGGGAGCTCGGAGGAGCGGGGGGCGCGCACCCCGGCTGTCGCCGCGGCCCGGGAGGTCCCGGCGCGGCCCCGGTCTGGCCCCGTTACCTTCCAGCGCCTCGAAGATCGCCTGCGCCATCTTGGAGCGGCGGCGGCAGCAGCGCCGCCAGGGGGAGCCCGCCGCCCGCTACGGGCCCAGAGCACGGGAGAGGTGGGGGAGGCCCCGGGGGCGGGGGGGATCGTGTTCAACTCGGGGCGCGGCGGAGCGGCACTGCGACAGCCCGCGCAGACCGGGCAGGGACCGTCCGGTGGCCGCCCCTGCCCTGTTCGAGCTTCCGGCGTGGCCGCGGCGGCCACGACCCCCCGCCCNCCTTAGCCCAGTGTCAGACAGCCACGGCTTTACACCCCATCCTCAGATGGCTCCTGGCTGTAACAGTGTACCAACACTAAAGTGAGATGTATTTGAGCACAGCCTGTTCACCCACACAACAGGCACTGCCCGAGCTGTACCAAAGAGCACAGTCACCCCTCAAAATACACATGCAGGGGCCAGCACCCACCCAGGCACTATCCCTGGGGCTGGCACGGAGCACGGCACAGCAGCGGGACCGGCAGAGTGAGCCCTGGGGCGTGGAGAGGATGGGGGACCCCAGCATGCAGGGACATGGGAGGTGCAGGAGGGTTGAGACTGCCCTGGGCATTGGGGTGCTGTTTCCTGGGCGTGGAGACAGGGGTGATGGGAATGCCCCGACGTGCAGGGCACAGGAGCAGGGAGGGGGTGAGAAAGCCTGGAGCACCAGGGGCAGGATGGGGATGGCGTGTCCAGGAGCACCAGGGGCAGGATGGGGATGGCGTGTCCAGAAGGAGCAGGCAAAGGGGCTGGGTAGGGATGAGGTGCCCAGGAACAGCCTGGCAGGCACAGGGCAGGGAAGGCATGGGATGCCTTGGGGCGTCGGGCACTGGCACAGAGTAGGGATGCGGTGCACCGAGCACAGGGCCCGTGGTTAACGAGGGCTACCCGGTGCACAGGGCACTGCGCTGGGCGGTGCGGGGATGCCGCGGTGCACAGGCAGGAGGTGGCACAGGGCCGGGGGACCGGAGGTGACAGTGGTGCCGAGGGAAGCCGCGGACGGCGTGGCGAGCCCTGGGCTGCGGCGGGGACTGTAGCTGCGTCCGCGGTGCGGGCAGCGGAGGAGCAGCGCGGGAGACAGCCCGGGGCTACCGGGAGCGCCACACGCCGCGCCGGGCCGGGCCTCACGGGGCGGCCCCGCGGCGGCCCCTCGACCCGCGAGGCGGCGGCGCTGAACAGGGGGAGCTCGGAGGAGCGGGGGTCGCGCACCCCGGCTGTCGCCGCGGCCCGGGAGGTCCCGGCGCGGCCCCGGTCTGGCCCCGTTACCTTCCAGCGCCTCGAAGATCGCCTGCGCCATCTTGGAGCGGCGGCGGCAGCAGCGCCGCCAGGGGGAGCCCGCCGCCCGCTACGGGCCCAGAGCACGGGAGAGGTGGGGGAGGCCCCGGGGGNGATTCGCTTCACGCTCTGCTCCGCGCCGCCAACGCGCTTCTGCAGCAGCGCCGCTACCACGCCGCGCTCGCCGTCATCAAGGGCTTCCGCAACGGCGCCGTGTGAGTGGCGGGCACGGGCGGCGGGGGCTCGCTCCCTCGCGGCCGGGGGGGAGGCCGGGGATGGGGTGCGGGGGAGGCGATTCCACCTCCCTCACCTGCAGCTCGGCTGAGCTGGGCTTAGGGTCGGTCCCCTTCGGGCCTGGCTCGCTGAGGTGCGTGTGCTCTTCTCCCTCCGGCTGGGCTCCCCCCGGTTTGCTGTGCTGTTGGGCTGACTTAAAAGTAATAGATATCTGGCTAAATAGCCTTATTTGGCTGTTAGTAGAATAGAAATACTACCGTTCCGTGGTATAAAACGAAATATCTGTCCGCCTTTACAGTTATGGAGCCAAAATCCGAGCCCCACATGCCCTGGTGATGACTTTCCTGTTCAAGAGTGGAAGGTACAAACACTAATTATATATTTCTGTGTTGCTGCTTAGCATGTTTTCATCACAGCTGTCTGTTCTCCGTGTTTCTAGAGGGTTTAAAAAGCAGAAGGATGTGTGAACCATGACTGAACCTTGTCCTGCTAGTGAAACACACACAAATACATATAAAGGGGGGATTTGATCACTCATGCAATAGTTGATGAGGACAGAGGGGGAATTAGCAGATGCCAACAGCAATGTTCTGTCCTGTGTTGAAATATGGGAACCCAGACTATAGCAGTGCACCTTGTGCCTTTCCCCGAGTGCCAGAGGTTTGCATTTAGCAAAAAAAAAAAAAAAAATTTAAAAGGGCTGTTTGAGAAAATTAAACACAGTCTGCACTGGGTCGGGAAGTGCTCCAATGAGAGAATTTCTCCTCCTTCCCAAGACATTGCTGGGGTACCCAAGCCATCAGTGCAGTGAGCAGGCTGGGTGGGTGCAGGTCCTGCCTTTTCACACTCACAATTGTCTGTTTCTCTCCCTCAGTCTAAGGGAGAAGCTGAAGTCCGTTGCCCAGGCCACGTACGCTCACTCCCGGAACCTGGCCTATTTCGTGTTCACCTACAAGGGGCTCCTGGCAGCGCAGTCCCGGCTGCAGGGGAAAAGAATCCCATTCCATTCTTTCCTTGCAGCCTGCGTCGGGGGCTGGCTGGTCTTTGGTGACAACAATCCAATCAACAGCCAGGTAAAGGCACTTGCTGAAAGTTTCTCTGGCCAGGTGTGCCAGGAACTGGTTGTGGCGCCTGTTTCTGGTGGTTCTGGCCACAGAGCATTGCTCTGTTATCATGTGCTCTGCACAAATTGCTGTTCTGACTGCTCTGCACTCAAGTCCCTGGTGTGGTTGTGTGTCTCCATGAGCAGGGTGGGCAGCTGGAGTGCTGGAAGCCCAGGTTTGCCTCCAGAGCTGCACTGAGCTTGTAGGAAGGCAGTCAGGTGTCCCAAAGCTGTGGGGTTGTCCCACCTGCCACCTGAGCTGTGGTCACTACCTGTGTGTTCCTGGTCTGGCCATCGCAGGGTTAAACTCTTCAGCTGAAGTGTTGTGAGTGTAGAACTTGATCAGTTAGAGCTGCACTGAATCAAACTGGCTGAACTGGCGACTAAACTGGTTAAACTGGCAGCTTAACTGGCTGAACTGACGAAAGCTGCTCAGGGCTGTTTGATTTAAAGCTAGTTGTAAACACACAGTCACAAACCAAGGAGTAAAACACAGAGCTGCAGATTAATCCAAAGTGCTCGACTTAAGCCAGGCCTGGTGTTAAGCTGTGTCCAGACTTCCCACACCTGCTTGGCAGTACTGCTCTGGGTCTATTCCATCAGCACCATCTGAGGTGGCATAAACTGGGCAAAGACAGAAGTTGTGCAAGAGCACAGCAGTGTTGCATGAAATGCAGCCTGGTGATTGGCAAATCCGAGCAGCAGGACCTGGAGGAGACACAGATACCCGTGGGTTTGCAGACTGCTGATAGGGAAAGGACAGCCTGTTTGCTTTGAAGTGGGGGAACTGCTCCCACCCCTCCTGGCTGGATTGTCACTCTGCAGCCCTGGAGCTGGCTGTGCTCAGTACTCACCCTGCTCTCTGGCTTGCTCCTCCTGCAGATCATCATGTACCTGCTGTCGCGGATCCTCTTCGGCCTGGCCCGCCTGGCTGTGCACAAGGGCTACATCCCACAGCCCAGGCAGGATCCCTTCCCTCTCCTGGCTGCCCTGGTCTGGGGGACAGTCCTGTGGCTCTTTGAATACCACAGGGAGACTCTGCAGCCCTCCCTGCAGTCTTCCATGACCTACCTGTACGAGGACAGCGAGGTGTGGCACGACCTGTCTGACTTCCTCATTTACAACAAAAGGACAGACAGCAAGTAGGTGCTTCACTCCAAAACACCTTGGAATGGGATGGGACCTCCCAGCAGCTGAGGGAAAAGGTTATTCTGTTTCTCTTGACCTGTGATTTTTTTTAAATTAACATCTATCAAGCAGAGTTGGCTCTTGTCTCGAGGCCAGAATGTTCTGATCAGTCTTTGGCTCCTTTCAGAGCGAGCACACGCCCTACAGAAACTTGTTGCAGTCTTTTTTAAGAGGCCTTATTTTCCCTACTTTGGGATTTGTTCTTTAAAAACTAAATATATTTATAAAATGACAGCCTGACATTAAGTGGAGAGTATGAAAGCATGTTCATCTGAATGTTTACAAGTGTTTTTTTCTGTGCTGCTGTGCTCACTGTGGTGTGATCAAGGGTGAAGGGAGTGGGGAACCTGCTGAGCTCTGAAAGCAGTGGGCCATCATTTCTTCATTGCTGTGGATGGCTGGAAATCCTGTTTAAACTATTACAAGGACAGTTGTGTGCTCCTTGAGAGAGTTCCTCTGCAGTTTTTCTCAGGGAGACAATAAAATGTGTGAGAATAGAACTGTTAGGATTGTCTTGTACAAGCCTGGTAAATCAGGCTTGAAAAGACTATTTTTGCTTGGTTTCTTTCCTGCACTTGGGCTGAACCTGTGCTTCTGCAAAGTGCACTAATGAATACCCTGTAATTATTTTAAACTTGTTGTTAAAGCTTTTAAAAGCTGCTTGAACTAAATACCAAAAACAGTTACACAGCTGGGGCTCCTCTATGTCCAGGCCTGGGATCTCACGCTGGGAACTTGGTGTGTCCAAGGGAGCAACATTCACCAAGCACTTATATTTTGGTGGAGCATGACAAGGGTTTCTCTGAGGTGCAGAATCTGCCCTCCACAGCAGTAGAATGTGTTGGCTGTAACCAGAGTTGAATCTGATTTTGCACCTGTAGTTTGTGTGGCATCATTGCTGAGGCCATGAGTTGATTTATTAATTATCTTCCTCTCAAAAACACTCTGCTGAGCCCCAGGATAGGGCAGCATGCCCTGGGCTGTGGCAGAAGATTGACTAGATAGCTGAGAAAGCACAAAAACTGGTTTAATTAATCAATTAATAAATTCAAACTCCTGATAGTGCAAGGCACTCACCTGCCATGTAACACTACAGTTCACTCAATGAAGTGCATTGAAATCATTCCTGCCCCACTGGTTTGATGTGATATTTCCAAGAGAATCCTGAAGCCCTTTTGGCTCAGTTGGGACTATTTAGTTCACTTTCCCTGTATCCACCTGCTTTTCCCTGACCTTGCCCATGGCATTTCATAATCCTGCTGATGCTCTCTTCATCATCTTTTGAACTCTTTACCCTCCAGGCTCTGAGAATAGAATTTCTCCTATTCAATGGTACAGCTGAAACAGTACATTTAACTTCAGGGAGCTTCTGAGTAGAAAAAAAAATCTCAATTTCTTCTTAAGTCAATTTTTCTTGTCCTCCTAAACTCCTTTATTACTGTTGCACATATTCAGAGTGCTGCTTTGATTTTTATTTTTCCACTTTTCTTTGTCCATGCAAATCCATGATGTATGTGGTGCCCAAAAACCAAGATACTTCTTTGTCATAATAACTCTCTATGATCCCTTCAACTTCTGATTTCATTGCTAGCTTCTAATTAACTGCTGTTACAGTCTGGACTGAATAATTGAATTGGAACATCCATCAGACCCCATGAAAGCTGTAAAATTAGGAATTTGGTTTGTTTCTTTTGGTTAAATATTTTTCTCTGTATAGAGAAGCATAAAGATTGAATACAGAAAAACTGCTGAAGCCACAGGTGAGGTCTGATTCCTTTCTAAACATTTTTTCTTTCCAGCACTGCTGGGTATTTGAAGCATCACAATTTTTCTGTCAGAAGCCTCAGTATTGTTCCAACTAAGAGCATTGGTATTCTGCTAAAATTGCTGAATTCCTGCAAGCTTTGATGGGATTTCAGAAAGCTGACAGCTATGGCTTGGGAATTGCTCCCTAAAACTATTAAACTCCCAAATCCTTGACCATGTGTAATTATTGCAGCAAAAGAAGCTGTGAGGCTGGCTCTGTGAGCTGGTTGTCTGTGAGAAGGTTAAATTTGTAGCTGGTATTTCTTTCTCTGAGAAAGGCTTGTGGTTCCCTTAGAGGTGGAATAACCTTCCTCTGCTGGGAATTGCACCACTTGGGCTGCTGGTGAAGCACTTCAGTGTCCATGAGAAGGACAAGTGGCCTTTGCTGACCTTTTCACACTGCTCTCTGTCCTTTCTGGAAAACAAATCCCAGCCAAAAACCAGTGTCTGGCAGCAGTGACCATGACTTCTTCTAGGTCCAAAACGCTCTTTTTCTCTTGAGAATCTCTCCCTTTCTGAGGAAGCTGTTCCTGTGCCTCCAGCCATCTGCAGTGGAGCTGTGGGAGGCAGCTGCCATCCCGGGAAGGGCAGCTCCTCCCGGGACACAGCCTCTGGGGCTTGCTGACCGTTGGCTTTCCATTAAGCTGCAAGTCACTGCTTTCCCCAGGGAAGCAACTGGGACAGCTCCTCAATGACATCAGCCCCCATGGCTGCTCCCAGGACCAGATAGCTGGGGATGAGCCCCTTCTGCTGCCAAGGTGTTGGAACAATGCAGGCGTGTAGTAGGGAAGTGAACTAGAAGTAATTTGTCTGAGTCAGACTTTTGGGATATGTAAGTGACACTCCCTGCCCTCCCCCAGGCCATTGTGTGGGGAATGGAGTGCCCTGTTTGGGTTCCCATTTTATTAGCATTAAAAGCAAAAGAAATAAAGAGACAGTTGGGAAGCCACCTGCATATGGCCAAGTGCTTAAGGATCACAAAGAAGGGTCATTTTCTCCCCCCAGCCCTGACTGGTTTTGAATTTTAAGATGAGCATGGATTTGTTTGTCTACAGCAGCTTTCTTTTCCCTTGTTGTTTCTTCCTTGACACCTGACTGATGCTGAGTGTCTCTAAGGAGGAGCAGAGTGTCTCAATCTTAGCTCAGTTTCTCAAAAGCAAGGAACACTGGATAAAATGGAAGTGTTGAAAATTATGCTTCTCCCTCAGATTTTAAGCCTCTCTTAGAGGCAGTTTTAAAGGTTAATGAATCGAAGTGATCAAAAGTTTTCAGCAATCCTGAGCTTTTCAAGCAGACTGACTATCCTGGGCTATTAATCATTTATTTTATGAAGGAACAAAGCAGGCTCAGGGTTATTTACTGCTGCTGCCTGCTGCCCTGGCATACCCACTGTGCTTCCCTTCCCTTTGGAGGACAGCTTGTGTGCTGGGGCTGGCTCTGGGGATGGCTGGAGAACCCTTTCCGGGACAATTGCATTATTTAACAAAGGTGAAAATGAGACAGCTGCCTGACATTTGGGTTAGGGAAGGTTTTCTGGGCTGTGTTTGATGCTGGCAGTGAAGGAGAGGGTGTTTCTGAGAGCAAAACCTGTGTTTGGCCATTCAGTGCTGCAGAGAGGGCTCGAGGAGGCTGGGGCTGCTGGAAGGTGTAACCCTGTGTCTGTAATGGGACAGTGGATTTGTCCTGGCCACCATCCCTGTGTCTGTGCAATAACCAGAGAACTGGCCCTGTTCAGGGCATTTATCAGAGAATTCTGGGATGGTTCAGGTTGGATGGGACCTTAAAAACCATCCCACCCCCTGCCAAGGGCAGAGACACCTTCGACTGTCCCAGAAGGCTCCCAGCCCCATCCAGCCTGGCCTTGGACACTTCCAGGGACCCAGGGGCAGCCACAGCTTCTCTGGGCACCCTGTGCCAGTGTGGAGAGGGTGCAGAGATGCTTTGATATTGGTGCTGTGAGACTTTCCTGCCCTTCTAGAGTAGGTCAAGCTCTGCTATACACCGAGCTGGGTGTGGGTGGAAGGGCAGAGACGATCCCTGGCTGCTGAGAGACCCAGAGCAGGGGCCCCCTATGAAGAGTGAGCTCTGCAGCCAGCTGGGAGCTGCTGGACAACCAGAGCCCTGTGCAGATCCCTCAGCCAGGAGCTGGGAGCTGCTGGACAACCAGAGGCCTGTGCAGATCCCTCAGCCAGGAGAAGCTGCTGGGACTCCAGCTCATTTTCCCTGCATCAGCATAAAGGTGACCTTTGGGTAATACCCCGAGCCTGTGCTGCTCCCTATTTGTCAGGTTGTGTTTGTCTCCCTGGCTCATGCCAGCCTGAAGCAGAATGTGTTTTCTGATGCTGCTTTTGAAACCCAACAGATAAGGGAGGAGGGAAAATAAGGCGTCATGTCTGTCTGCCACTGTTAATATTTTTGGGGTGTTAATCTTGAGTTTTCAACCTGTGTGTTCCTACCAGATTGGTGGAGGAGTTAAATTTTTCTTTACTTAAAAGAATTTTCATGTCTCTGATGATGAGGAGGGAGAAAAACAAACTAAAAGCTCTATAACACAGGTATTATTACCTCTGCTTTTGATACATATTTTGTATTCATAATTGCTGTGTAATCCAGGCCCTGATTTTCTGACAGCATAGAATAAACTAAAGAATATAAACTCAGGTAACTTATGTAACACTGATCAGAATGCTTGTAGAAATATCTCAGATTTGGGGTTTAAAACAATAAAAACAGAGGGCAGGGGTTGTTGACATGGCTCTGTCCACTCTGAATCACTTTCTTGTGGTCATTATTTCTGTATAATCACTCTTTGAATATTACAATACTGTGCTTTGTCTAAAAATAAAAATCCTAACTTTTTGTCCTTTTTTACTGTCATCATTTTTAAGCTAAAATCTCTGAAGCAATGCTTGATTATTGCATGTCTGTAGTCCTGGATGTAGAGAAGCCATGCACAAGGTGCAGTTTTGGCATGGCTTGGGCTGTGGTTGTACCAGCTTGGAAACAACAGCCAGTGCTGCTTTGACCCCACTGTCAGATTTAATTCCTGCAGGGGTAAGGATGCCAGCTGCAGAAACAAATTGGGATGGCTGACACCCCTTGTTTTGTTGGGTTTTTTTCATTATGACAAATAGAGAAAATCAAGATGCCTGTGGATGGTTTTGCTGCTTCTTCCAAGCTAAAAGTTCATAGGGAATGTGCTGTAGAGGTGACTGCTGTGGTAGCGGGGATGCAGCAATTGCTGGGTGTCTGTAAGACCAAACCTCCAGCTTTGTAGCTGTTGGAATGCTGGAGTGTCCAGCCTGGGCCCATGAGAAGCCAAATTAAGACCTCCAAACTGGTGCCAGTCCTACCTCCAAGTGTTTTTTCCCTCCTCACAGAGTGCCATACTCTGTCTGAGCCCTTGTTCTGCTCCAGGTGAAGCTCTGGGTGACCTGTAGGTTCTGTTCTGACAAAAGCAAAAGCGTTCCAACACTTCTGCTGCATTTTGGGTTCTCAGTGCCAGAGACCATGCTCTGAGTGCTGGGAAGTGAACCTGGACTGGCTGGAAACACAAAGGAGAGGTAAAAGCTAGAGCCTGGCATTTTCCCAAATCACTCCTCAATCAGCCCCAGAAACACTTCAGCCTCTCTCTTCTTCCATGGGGTTTGAGTGAAGGAAGTGGAAGAGCCTTGTGGAATGGAGTGGCTTTTAGTGTTTGTTTGTGGTGCTTTGGCTCAGAGCATGAGACAAGGCTGCCCTGGCTGGGTGTGCAGAGCAGAGCAGGAGGGGAGCGGGCTCCGTGCCCATCATTTCCACTGAGAGGCACTCTGCATGGTGTGAG
This sequence comes from Irena cyanogastra, assembly GCA_013397155.1. Classification (NCBI taxonomy): domain Eukaryota; kingdom Metazoa; phylum Chordata; class Aves; order Passeriformes; family Irenidae; genus Irena; species Irena cyanogastra. Next base: position 67,737 of record VWZV01014951.1, read on the forward strand.
CTGCAAAACCAGATGCCACCACAGGAGAGGAGGAGATGGCACTGCTGAGTCTGTTGTGCTCAGCATCCAAAAGAGGAGCTGACCTGGTGTCCTGCGAGAAGGGCTGTGTCATCTCCTGTAAAAGATGCAAGGGAACAGGCCCTGCCTGGCTTTTGGGGCTGGGAGCTGAGAGGAGACCCCTAAACCAGGGCTCTCCCTTCTGCCACAAGCCAGCTTTAGACGCTGTTTGTGCTTCCAGAAACTTGCTTTGGTTTGCACAGAACAGCAGTGATGGCTCAGGTGGCAGAGGTGAGGGACTGTAGGGTCAGAGCAGCAGAACTGGGGGCGCTCTGAGCTTTCCCTACCACAGGAAGATCGTGCCACACTGCCAACTCACCATCTTGTGAACAAATCAGAACTGGGAACGGGAGCGTTGGCAGGAGACCCCGGGAAGTCCTGCTCTCCTTCCATGTGACAGCTCAGCACAGTCCGTGTGGGAGCTGCTGGAGGCAGGACCGACTGCCATGGCAGGGACAGTCAGTGTGCTCCTGGGACACGCACAGGGCTGTGGGTCTGCATCCTGCCAGCTCTCCTCCCCCCCTGCTCCGCTGCCAGGTGATTTTCCAGAGCACGTACCAGTTGGTTTTTGGTTTCTTTTTTTCACTTCTGTTGAGGTTGGGATTGAAGGTACTTGAGACGGTACCAGCTGTGCTCCAGCTGCAGACTTTTCCCAGCACACACCCCTCGTCCTGAGTCTATCCCGCAGTGCCAAACCCACCCAAACTCAGCGAGTGCCGCGGACTAAATCCTGCTGGGGCACCAAGTGTCAGAGCAGCCTTCCTGATGCTCTCCAGGAGGGAGCGGGGCCGTGCAGACAGACTTTATCTGGGAGCAGCACCTGCCAGACAGCTAATCTGGGGAGCACGTCTGCACTCCTTAGCGGGGCCGGGGGCAGGCTGCAGTTGTGCAGCAGACAGAATTCATCTGCTTCCCCTCATCCACATGCAAGGAAAGCCCCTGCCCGCCCTTTTCCACCGGCGTTTGCCTTTCATTTGTCTCCACAGCCGCCCCTTTTCGCGCCGCCGGCGCTGAAAGCCTGGGAGAAGTCGCAGCCTCCGGGAGAGGGGGCAGAGCCTGCTCCCCCCGAAAAGCTCCTGCATGAATTAGGGGGGGTGAGCCCAGCCTTTGTGAGCCGAGCGGGAGCAGCTGGTGCAGCAGCTGTGTCCCAAACCCTGCCTCATCCCAGGAAGCGCCGGGCTGAGGCTCCCCAGGGATGGCGAGAGCAGCGCCAGCCATGCGCTCCCGCCCGGCTGCTGGGGTTGCCTTTTCCCCCTTCCCCAGATGGAAGAAGCATTAACTGTGTGCAAACATCTGGTCTAACTGTTGCTTATGCTTCGCAGTAATGATGATATTGCAGTGGAAGGGCTCTGGAGAGTGGGGCCTGGAATATTAGAAGGGCCAAGTGTTAATTAACTGTATTAATTTCCTTTAAGCAAGGCAGCGTTTCTGTTTGCTCTGTGCTGATGAAGAAATGAGGCACAGCGAGTTGATTTGATTGGTCACGGACATGCACCATGTTACTGCTGTATTTAAGGATGGAGGGATCCAGGGAAATCACGCATCGGCCATCCCCGGGGGAATTGCAGCCACTGCCAAAATATCCAGCAGAAAATCCTTTAAAGCCAGAAACCTGTTAGGCCAGCACAGGGGCACTGCATGTCAGGATCTGCTCCTCAGCAGAGGAGTTAACCCATCCCTGAAAATGCCTCCTGCATCCCACGCAGTGCTGGGAAAGCAGCCCTTCTGCATCCCGGGCAGGTCGGGGTTGGCAGCGGGGCCGGGGCGGGAGCCAGCGCTGGCTCACAGCCCTGCCTGCCAGCAGCAGGGGGCCGGGGGCCACTCGGCTCGGCCGCGGACCCCGGGGACACGTGGGGCAGCTCATGGGGGGCACAGAGGGGTGAAACTCTGGGCTCGGCTCAGCGGGGCTTTGGGTGCCTGCATCAGACCCCACTCCACACTTTCCCCATGAGTTTCCCCAAGTCTGGGCCCTAAAAAGGCTTAATCTTTAAATGCCTTTTATTTTTTTTAATTAGCAGGATGTAGTTTTTTCCTTTTTAATTTTGCTTCCTCATGCAGCAGGTTATCAGTGTCCTGCAGGCAAGAGATACTGGTGCTGGGAGCCGCCTGTCCCGTGTCTCGTGGGTGGACTCTCATCTCTCTCAGCATATGGGGCCACTCCCGGCTCCGTCTGCCGTCCCTGTGTCCCTGCCTCTCCCCAGCCACACGGTCCCGCGGCCGGAGATAGCGCCTGGCACGGTCAAGTGCAGGTTGTGCTCCCGGCAGAGCTTTTCCTCTGCCCTCTCAGGGGTTATCAGCCGGTCCTGAAGGAGCTGCCGAGATCCGCAGCTGTTTGGTGTTTGGAAACGCAGAATGCCGTGAATCATCGGCCAAACGGATGGAGCAGATTGCAGCATCCATCCCAGTGCTTCCGTGAGCGCTGGATCCCTGGAGCAGCGTCAGAGCCTGAAGTCTCCAGCCTTGCCCGACAGGCTCATCCATGGTCTCGGGGCTGCTGAAAAAGGGAGGTGGACAGCCCTGAACTGAGCCCTTCATCGCTACAACGCTTTTAGACAAAAATCCTGCAGACGCCTTGGCCCGCAGTACAGGAGAGCTCCTGCCCCCCCGATGTACCCAAAGCAAGGCATTGCTGCGGGGGTGCCGCGGGCCTGGGCCGGGCCGGGCCGGGCTGCCTGTCACCCTTGGGGAAGGGGAACACACGAGGGGCAGCCTGGGACACCCCGCGGAGCCCAAAGCCACCCTCTTCCCCACCAATGACACCCGTGGGCGGGCGGAGCCGGCAGGGCAGGGGAGCGATCTGAACTTTGCTCGTGGGTGCGTGCCGCTGTCCTTCGGGGCCATCCGGAGCGGGGAGCGGCCGCGCCCGCAGCCGGAAGCCCATCACCCCGGCGGGGCTGAGCCCGGGCCGGGACCGGCTCTGCCTGAGCCGTAAAATCCCCATGGGGGGGAAAACCGGGAGCCAGGGTCGAGTCGGAGCGAGGAATCGGCGGCGGCACACAGGAGGGGGACACCCCCATGGGGGACACAAACAGGGACACGGGAGGGGACTCCCGCAGGGGGGAAACGGGAGGAGACACCCGCGGGGGGGACACGGAGGACACAAACAGGGACACGGGAGGAGACACCCCCGAGGGGGGCACGGGAGGGGACACCCGCGGGAGGGACACCCCCGGGGGGGACACACGCAGAGCGCGCCGCACCCACGCGGCGCCCCCCACCCCGATACGGACCTCCTGCTCTTCGCCACGCCGCAGCCCGCCCGCCCCGGTGCCGCGCCCAGACGGCCCGCGCTGGGCCGCCCGCCGGTAACCCCCGCGAGTGGGATGGGGAGGGGGCGGGGGCCGGGGCCGGGATCGGGAGTGGGCTCCGGGAACCGGCGG
>VWZV01014951.1:79820-205358 GCA_013397155.1 Irena cyanogastra
CAGCCGAACCACTCCTGCCGAACCGAAGAGAGCCGCACCGAACAGAGCCGAACCCATCCATACGGCACCGAGCAGAGCCGAACCCACCCCTACGGCATCGAGCAGAGCCGAACCCATCCCTACGGCCCCGCACCGAACCCGTCCCTCCGGCACCGAGCTCATCCCTAAGGCACCGAACCAGACCCATCCGTACCGCAGCGAGGTCGTTCCTTCCGCACCAAGCCCGTCTCTAGGGTACCGCATCGAGCCGTGCCCTAAGGCACCGCACCGCGTCCTCCGGCACCGCACCGCGTCCTCCGGCACCGCACCGAACCCGTCCCTACAGCAGCGCACCGTGCCCTGCGGCACCGCACCGCGCCCTAAGGCACCGCACCCCCAGCACCGCACCGCACCCCCGGCACCGCACCGCACCCCCGGCACCGCACCGCACCCTGCAGCTCCCGCAGCCCGCGGGACCATGATGTCGTGTGCCGAGCTGCTGGCCGTGTGCCTGCTCTCAGCAGATCGCGGCCCCAAGCCCCACCGCCAGCCGCTGCCCATCTTCCACGACGTGAGTACCGCGGGCGGGACCCCCGCAGCCCTGCTCGGCCCCGGGGCCGCCCTCGGGGAGCCGCCGCACGGGTGGCGTCGGGGTGACGCTCCTTCCCGGAGGAACCGGCCCGAGGGACGCGCCAGAGGCTTTGAGCCCGTGCCAGCCCGGAGCTGTGCGTGGTCGTGATGGCTCCAGTAATGATGTCGTGTCCTTCTGCTGATTGCTGGGCCTCTGGGTGGCTGGGAACAGCCCACGCCGCATCCAGAGCTGGCTGTCATGACTCCCGGAGCGGGAGCTGCGTGTGGCAGGAGCGCTGTGGAAGGTTCCCCGGAGCTGTTCACAGCCACGGGCTCCAGGAGAGCCCCGGGCGCTGCCCCTGTCCCTGCCCGCTCCCGATGCGCCGGGATTGTGGAGGAGGATGCTCCGTGCGGGTTGGAGATCGCCGGAGCATCCTGGTTGCTGTGGGTGGCACGGGGGAGCTGAAAATGCAGGTGGTGGCTGTCTTTGTGTTCGGAGATGCTGGCACAGTTCCTCCTGTCACACCGCGTCCCCTCCGGGCCGCGGCCGCGCTGCTCCTCTGACAGGGGCCGGGGCTCCGGGGGGCATGCCGGCCATCTGCCAGGGCCAGTGGCACAGCCCAGGCCACAGCCACCTCTGGAGCACCTCCGCGGGGCTCGGCCCTCCTGCTCCTGCCCGAATCTCCCCGGTGACAGAGCCCTGGCACTGCCGTGTGTCCGGCACCGCCGCGCTCCGAGCCACCCTGTGGAGCAAGGAGAGGCGGGGGCGGAGGTGCTGCCCTGCCCTGCCGCAGGGTGAGGAGGAGAAAGCCAGCGAGGGTTGAGGATGAGGGCTGGTGGTGCCCGGGCACCGGCACGGCCCGGGTCGGTGCCAGCTGTGATGTCCCAGCTGTCATGTCCCAGCTGTCATCTCCGTCTTGACCCGGTCCAGGTTCAGCCCCGTGCCCCAGTCCATCCCAGAGAAGGGGAACAGCAGATCTCGGACAGCACTTTGGGAAGGTGAATGCCACGTCTGGTCCAGTCCAAGACCTCGTGGCATGCCCCGGGAGGCGCTGGCAAGCGCGGCTGCCTCGGCCCCGCCAGCTGGGGGTCAGGGTCTCTCCCGCGGGGGGGTTCGGGCTGCCAGGCTCTCCAGCCAGCATCATTAACCGCACTAATTACTTGGCTGAGGGAAGGTGGGCAGGAGGGGGCGGGTGGTGACAGCTGTGTTCCAGCTCAGCTCCTCAGGGCACTCGTTGAGTCGCACATCCATCCCTCAGGGTGTCATTAAAGCAATTAAAATGGGAAATGTTAACAGCGCTAGCAGCTGCTTTCCGCGTTCTGACGGCTTCTCTTCCTCTACCCTGTGACTCCTTTGCTCCCACCTCTGCTCCAGAGCTCGGCGGCGTGAGTTTGATCTCCGCACTTTTGGGTCGGGGCAATTGGCCGGTGTCCAGCTGTCGCCCAGGCTGGTCGGGGTGAGCATCCCACGGCAGCAGGGCAGGAGCCCCGCCTGCCTCCCGGCGGCTGCTGCTCCGCTGGGACCTGCCTGCACATCTCCTGCCTTGGGGAGAAGTGAGGAGGAGGAGAAGGAGGAGGAGGAGGAGGAGGGGGGGATGCTTTGCCCGAGACGCTTCGCTGCAGGCGGGTACGAACCGCAGTGCTGCCACGGCCCTGTGCAGCACCTCAAGCCGCGGGGAGATTCGTCCCTCAGGTGCCCGCGGCTTGCTCTCTTCCCTCCCGGGATACGGGAGCTTCGGGAAGGACGGCGTTCTGTGCCTGGCCGCAGCCTGCCTTAGCCTGCCGTGGGTCGGTGAGCGCGTTGTCCCCAGGGCAGCTGTCCCCTCCCCAGGGCAGCTGTCCCCTCCCCTGCAGCCGCGGCTGCTTCCAGACCTGCAGGCAGGGGGAAATCCTATAATCTCCTTCCTTCCCGGGGTACGTGCGAGGCTCATCCCGCAGATAAATGGTATTTCAGTGCCTCTTGCCTCGGTCCCAGTGTGGCCGTGGCTGCTAAGGCACAAGCCCAAGGGCTGAGGGACACATCCCGGGCTCCAGGCAGTGCCCCTGTGCCTCTGAGGCTGCCAGTCCGCCCTGAGGCAAGAGAGGGATTGCTTGTAGGGCCTTCCAGCAGCCCACGCAGACCCGATCCCACTCCCAGCCTGGCTCTGCTTCACGTTTCCCTGGCTTTGCCCGGGGTGTTGTCCTCACTGGGGACAGCGCTCACCTGCCATCGCTGAGCCTGTGCCTGTGCCCAGCGAGGGGACAGGATTCGCCCTCCCTGGAAGTGGCTCTGTGCTGGCTGAGCTGGGCTGGAGCTGCTCCGGGCTCAGCTGGCTGCAGGCAGTGGCAGCCCTGCCGTTCCGGGGCTCTGCAGCAGCCACGGCCTCGCCTGGGAGCACTCACAGCTCCTGCTTGTGCCGCGCTCCCTGGGAGCTCCAGGCACCTCCGGGGTGTGCGCTGGCCCCTGCAACTCCCTGAGCTTGCGAGTGAGGGAGAGGCATCCACTCTGTGTGCTGAGGCTCCTGCTGGAGCCGGGATGGGCTCACCCTGGATTAGAGACTTTCTCAGCCCCAGGGGCAGGAGCCAGGATGGGCTCACCCCGGATTCGAGACCTTCTCAACCTCAGGGGATCACACCCAAAATCGTGTTCTCCCTCTGAGCCTGCAGATAAGCCCTGCTGAGCAAGGCCAGCCTGTCAGTGGCAGATGTTTGCCCTCGCTCGAAGCTGCACGCAGTGCCTGGGTGACACTCGGCTGTCTCTGGGATAAGCTGGGTGGCTGCTGTGACACCTGGAGCCATGGAGGTGTCATCACACGAGCCATGCGTCCCTCTAATGACACAGAGCTCTGCAGGACGAAGCTTCCCCCTTGGCAGAGAGTCCATGGCAGGGTGGCACGGACATGTGGGACCCACGGGTGCTGCCCCCGCAGCCGTGAGACCCCACAAGGAACCCGCTAGCCTGGAAAAAGCTTTGCTTTAGAATCCAGAGAAGTCGCCAGTGTTTGGGAGCTGCAGGTTCCCATCTCAGCTCCGCAGTGCGTCCAGCAGGAGCTGGGCGGTGCTCGGGGGGTGCCCGCCCCGCTTTCCTGCCAGGGCAGCGGCCCGGCCCGCTGGAATGCCGGGGATGGTTTCCCGATGCCCGAGGCAGCCCCGCTGGGCAGCAGCCTGGGGCAGGAGGAGCTCGCTGTGCTCACAAGAGCATCCTCCGAGGAGCTGTGCCTGCTCTGCAGCAGCCTGGGGCAGGAGGAGCTCGCTGTGCCCACAAAAACATCCTCCGAGGAGCTGTGCCTGCTCTGCAGCAGCCTGGGGCAGGAGGAGCTCACTGTGCTCACAAAAACATCCTCCGAGGAGCTGTGCCTGCTCTGCAGCAGCCTGGGGCAGGAGGAGCTCGCTGTGCCCACAAGAACATCCTCCGAGGAGCTGTGCCTGCTCTGCAGCAGCCTGGGGCAGGAGGAGCTCGCTGTGCCCACAAGAACATCCTCCGAGGAGCTGTGCCTGCTCTGCAGCAGCCTGGGGCAGGAGGAGCTCGCTGTGCCCACAAGAACATCCTCCGAGGAGCTGTGCCTGCTCCTGCTTTCGGCCCCGGGAAGGAGCCGGGGAGCTCCAGCCCTAGAACAGCCTCTGCCCAGCTGCAAGCCAGAGGCTCAGGGGGTTTTCCTGGGTTTTTCTGCTTTACCTCGGAGCAGTCTCTCAGGGAGATGTCAGGGCTGGGTGTGGGACACGGAGCACGCAGCAGAGCTGGCGGTGGGCGGTGTGGGAGGAGCCGGGGCGGAGGGCAGCGGAGCCTGCGGGGCTGCTCCGGGGGCGGCGTGGGGGCAGGAATTGAAAAGTTCTGTCTCCTTTCCCGGCCCTTTTTCTTTCCTAGTCTTTCTTCACACCTGCGGATTTCTTCATCACCCAGAATGATATAAATGACAGTTGCCACATAGACAATTTTCTGTCGTTGCCTCCGTTAGTATGTGCTGGATAAAACCTCACAGGTTTTGGTCTGGGAAAATGTTCCTAGGCTTCAGAAGTGATGCTGTTCCTCACTGGAGTCAGCCCCAGACCTTCCAATAATTCCTGGTGAAACAGATGCCGGCAGGGCTGAGCAGCCCCAAATTTCTCCTGGGTCATGGGCAGAAGCCCCGTGGTTGGGAATCTGCGTTGAGACCCTGAACTGGAGCAGCTCTCCAGCTGTGCTCTGTGGCAGAAGCAGTTACAGATTAATTAATCCATCAATAATTAATGACAGGGCTGTGCTGGGGGTGGTTACAAAGCTCAGGGCAGGAGCTGCTCCTCGGTGCAGGTGCTTGAGTGTTGGTGATGCACAAAGTGCTTCCTTACCGAGTGGGTTTATTCCTAATGTTCTTCCGTTTTAATGGACTGAAAAATTAAACAGTTGCCATCACAAGGATGTAGCAAAGTCCTTTCTGCTTGGCCTCTGTGTTCTCTGAAGGTGCTTGCTGTGAGCGCCAAGGGCTCTGTGCATTAGAGGCAAGAAATGGGTTTAATCATTGGCAAAGGGGAATTTCCCGGAGCCGCCTGTGCAGTCCCGACAGCCGGGGCTTCTCCACGGCTCCCCGAGCTCCTGGAGGTGATTTTCCGTGGTGCTGGGTGCCACCTGGCTCACTGCTCAGCCGCCCTTCTCTCCCCGCTGCCACGCTGAGCCCTGTTGTGTTTTGTCTTGCAGATTTTCCGGCGAGCCGACAAGAACGGTGAGTGCTTTGTTCCTGCTGCTGCCTCCCCCTCCCTGCTTGGCTCGTTCCCGCTGGGAGGTTTGGCTGAAAGAGGGAGGGTGGAAAATGCTTTTCTGCTTCACCTGGATGCCAGAGCCTGCCCGGGGGCTGGGGAACGGGCTCCTCCAATTCCCCGTCCATGCAGTGACCACGCAGGACACAGCCCCTTCCCAGCCCTGCTCCTGCCCAGGCTCCTGCTCGGTGCCTCACAGGGTTGGCTCTGTCTTCCTGCTCAGTCCAGGGTTTTACAGGGGCTCCTGGCTGGGTGATCCTGGTTTTGGGTGCCCCTGGAGCCCCTGGCATTTGGGAGTTAGGCTCTGCCACCCCGTTTTTAATCCAGCACCCATAAACCAAGAGGTCCAAAATCACAAGTGGTCCCCACACTCTCTTGGGCTATTTTCCTTCATGGCAGCTTAGGAGATGCTTTTATTGCCGATCACAATGCAGCCCAGGAGCTGAAGTCCTGCACAGAGAGGAAGGAAAAAGCTCTTGAGCCCATGGAGAGCACTTTCTGTCCATGGAAATCTGTTGCTGCCCTGACTGTGCTGCTGGCTCTTGGACAGCCTGCGTGCCTTTCTGAGAACACTGCGTGGGGCCTGCAGGAAAGGGCTGCAACTGCTGCCTGCAAGTCCAGCAGCACCCTGTGGTTTTGCTGGGCTGGTGGGCCACGCTCTCAGGGGGAGATGTGCTGTCATTATTGTGAAAAATGCCATTCACTTGTTCTAAAATTTTAGAAGTTTAATGGTAATAAAAATAGTAATGAAAGTAGTAATGAATAATAAGGAAAATTGGGATGATAAGAGACAATAAAGCAGAGAATTCTGTACGTCCAGGTGTCTGGCATTCACCACCAGGCACGCCTTGCTAACAAAGGATTACCCCTTAAAAGCAATGGCCTGTTGCATATTCATATAGCTCATACATGATTCAAACATTCTTTTCAAACTGAGGTGTTTCTGCTTAATTTCAGCTTTCCCCCCATCTTGTAAATCAGCCTCCTTGGTTCCCCTAAGTCTGAGCTTTCCCAACAAGGAGGCAATAATTCTTCTCTTGGGATCTTGCTGCCTGTTGCTGTTATCTCTATCCAGATAGGATAGTGTGAAAAATTTCTTGATTGTCTTTTCCATTCCTTGAGCTAATTACAAAAATTATCTTGCATCACACAGTTTCTATTTTAATATTATGCTATAGCCTAAAAACTATATTTACCACACAACCTAAAAAAGAATAATACAGCTCTACTTAAAAGCAATTAATACAGCACAACTTTCCAACATAACACATACAGTATTCATTTTAATATTTGTGAAGAGCCAATCGTAAAATATGCATTTTTCACAATTACCATGCAGAGCACGCCCAGCTGTCCCACACGGGGCTGGGACTCTGCTTTCCACAGATACATCATTATTCTTGCCTTTCCTTTGCATGCAGACGATGGGAAGCTGTCATTTGAGGAGTTCAAGAACTACTTCTCTGACGGCATCCTGAGCTCGGAGGAGCTGTGGGAGCTGTTCAGCGGCATTGACAGGCGTCACTCAGAGTGAGTACCGCGGTGGTGGCACCGAGGAGAGGCAGGAGGAGCTCAGCCTGCCTGGGGATGGAGGAGGCTGGGAGGCGGGTGTGACAAACACTCAGGGTGAGACAATCCCACCTCTTGCCACACGCAGGTGTTCCAAGGCGCTGCACCCCGGCAGTGAGAGCTCTCAGACATTTCCAGAGCAGCCGGCGCGTTTCCTGCAGCTCCAGAAAGCGAGCAGGCAGGGAAACGCCTTTCTTTTGGTTTGGGAAATGGAGTCCAGGCATCCCCAGCCCGTGGGGCAGGCTGTGTGTCTGCAGGAGCGTGTGCTGCTGTGGGGACATTAGGGTCAGTCACAGACTTTGCCACTGCTGACTCAGGAGCTGCTTGTCACTTATGTAAGAGCTGCTTTCCACCACAAGTGGCGCGTGGAACGGGGAATTTAGGCCGGCTCCTTGTGAAAAAAAGACAGCCCCAAAGAGCAGGCGAAGGAATTGTGTTTAGCTCTGGTCTCCCTGTGAGTGATGCTACCCAGAGGGGTCTGTTGGGCTCGGCTGGGATCCTCATCACAGTTTTTTGGGTGGTTTTAGCCTCACTGGGGTCTCTGTGCCCACCTAGGTGCTGTGGGTGAATCTGTCCTGGCACTGGGAGGAGCTGGTGCTGCTGAACTACATGGCTGGAGTCTGGCCAAACGTTGGGGTGCTGCTGGGGGACAAGGGGCTGCAGCTTCCTCCCAGTCTGGGTGGCAGGTTTGGCTTCCCCAGCACCCCAACATCCCCTGCACCTCTGACACCCTTGACCAGGGCACAGGTCCCTGCCAGGGTGAGGAAATTTGGGGCAGCCCGAGCTGCCCACGCTGGTCCCAGGGCTTTGCAGGGAGCCAGGGCAGCGGCACAGAGGGCCCTTGGCACACTGAGATGCCAACAGCCACCAAATGCCACCAAGAACAGACAGCCAGTGTCATCACCCACTCAGCCCTGGGGCAGTGGAATGATGGGCTCCTGGTGCTGCTGGAGCTGGGTTTGGTTCCCAGCACAGAGGTGGGCAGGTGTGGGCAGCCTTGTGCTGCTTTCCTTGGAGCCTGCTGGATGTGGGCAGCAGGAGGTGTCTCTGGAAACATCCCTGTCTCTGGGCTGTGGTGCCAGGGAGCTGGCAGGGAGTGTTCTCTTTCCTCTGGACGTGCTCCTTTCCTCTTGCTCCATTTTGGGGTGATCTTGGAGTCACACCGCCCCTGGAAAACGCAGGAGGAGCTTTAACCCAGCTCAAAACTGAAGAGGGAAGGTGTCCTGCCTTCAGGCTGGGCTTGTTCCATCTGTGTGGAGCAGCTGAGGAGGCCTGGCCGGGCTGGGCTGTGCTGCTCAGGGGCTGTGGCTGCAGCAGTGCCCCCGCAGCTAACGAGGGGAGCTGTGACAACATTGAGAGGTGACATCTGTTAGCAGGGTATGAGCGTTGGGGCTTTCTTCTCCTCCTGCCACCAAGAGCAGAAGGGACCCTCAGACAGAGTTGTTTGCAAATTCCTGCCCTCAGTGGCTTTCAGCAAATGTAGGAAACATGGGGTTTGGGGTGTGCAAGGTTTGGTGTCACATGAGGGCTGTGCTGGTGCCCTGCTGTCCCCATGGTGGGGGCAGGACAGCCCTTCTCCCCTGGGCTTGTTCCTTGCACTGCCAGGACCTTAATATTTCAGAGAGCTGGCCAAAATTTGCTGCCAGATTGAAGAGCATTCCAAAGCTGGAAAGCAAGCTACAAGCTCTCCAAGCAGATCTTGCACAAAGCTTTTGTGATGATGGGAAAGTCCCACCCTTAATGCAGCAGGTGGGATTGGGGCTGTGTTTGTCATTTCCAGGCTGGGATTTGTGTTTCCTGTCCCTGCCAGGCTGCCCCGAGGAGGGGCAGTAGCAGAGACTCCATGCCCAGGCCCTCCTGCCCTCACCCATCCCTGGAGCCTGCAGCTGCTGCCCTGGGCCCCAGAGCTGGCAGCTGGGAACAGGAATATTCCAGAGGTCTCCCACATTTCTTGTTCTCTTTCCCAAATTCAGCTCTTGGTGGCAGCTGGTACAACAGCAGGTCCATGGCTTTGTTTGGCTGGTCCAGAGCTCCACACCAGCTCTGGCAGTGACACAGTAAGGTTCATCTTCCTGGAGAAGAGCATTTTCATCCTCTGAAATGTCTGGGTGAGAAGAGCCTGATGTTTTTGGAGGTATGAGAGCTCCACAGCTGCATCCAGAATTGCAAGGGTTGAATGCCTGCACTGCCCAGGGAAGTGCTGTTTGGATTTTACCTGTCCTTCTGTCCTGCACCTCCTGGGGAAATTTAGACAAATAAGGTCTGGAAAATCCATCTTTCCATGAGGATGTTCAGGAATTGGGTGCAGATTGCTCAGAGCCTTTGGCCTGGAGCCACATGGGATGGAAGTGTTGACCTGGTGCCTTTTAAAGTCTCTTGATGGAAATAACCTCAAGCCTGTGAGTGTCTGGAAAAAGGGATTTGTGTGGATTCCCTCTCCTCTCTTCACTCAGAGACTCAGAACTGCAGCATCTGCCAGTCCCTGATGATGGAGAGTGACTGAAACACTCTGTGTCACAGGAAAAAGGTTTGGAAACCAGATCTGTGGTGGCAGTGGAGGTTCCCAATATGATAAATGATGAAAAAAACCCCGTCTGCTTTTCTGCAGCTGATTGCTGTTTTCTTGCATAAATTCCAGGCACATTCTGACAAAATCCCAACAGCATAATGATGACAAGATCCTCCATCATCAGTTCAGGCTTAATTACAGTTAATCAGTGGTTTGAGCACAGTCAAAATACAGCTATGGGAAATGTGGAGAGTCTCAGGATGAGTGCTTTGGAGGCAGAGGATGGCTCTTCTCTTGGAGTGGGAATGGCAGAGAGGAGCAGAGGAGAGGCTGCTGCCCCTGGCAGCCCTGCAGAATGGGGCAGGATCTGGTGTGCACATCCTGTCCCTGAGCTCCACCCGGGTTTTTGTGTCACTAGTCTTGGCAGCATGAGAATGGCCCCGGCAGCCCCGGGCTTTGCCTGCTGTGCTCTGTCCTGCCCCTGCCCCTGCCTGGGGCTGCTGCAGCCTGTGGGACAGGGGAGAGGTTCCCCTGCAGGGAACAGGCTGCACCAGGCAGGGAAGGGAGCAGATCTTCCCCTGGACAGCTCCCAGATTTTTGCCACGAGATGTCATTGATTAGTTCAACGTTCAGTGGTTTGGTGATTGATTAGTTAACATTTCTTTTGAAGCAGCAAGCAGCCAAGATATAAAGAGTTATTAATAACCTTAGAAGGCACAGGGTGGGAGCTGATGGCAGCTCCTTGTCACACCTTGCTGGAGCTGAGCTGGGAATGGCAGTGAGTGGAGCTGGGGGCTCCTTGCTCCTGCTGAAACCAGTCCCAGCCCCGGCTGCTCACTGGGACCAGTGCAGGTGCCTGGGTGACGTGTCCGCACATGAGGTGTCCACGTCCCCTCTTTGGTGACTTCTGCCCTTCTCCCGGGTGGCAGCCCGTGTTTCCCTGCAGTGCCACAGGTGTGACAGGCTGTGCTGTGGCTGCTGCAGTGCCAGGGCTCTTGCAGCACTGCAGCAGCTCTGCAGGCTCCAGGCTGCTGCCAGGAATGAAGAGGAAAACTTCAGAAGGAGTGAAACCTTTTCCCAGTGTACCCTGGTGCCCCAAACCCCGGTGTCTCTGCCCAGAGGGGATCAGCAGAGCTGGGCAGAGCGAGGGGCTGTGCCTTTGCAGCTTTATCTCTATTGAGTCTCGAGGGAAACACGATTTTTTTATCCACTTTAAGAAGTGCCTGCAGTGCCAGGTCAGTGCGCAGAGCCCTGCCTAAATCAGCTGCTGCTGTTTAAAATAGCTGAGCTGCATCCCAGCCTCACGCTGCCCCTCTCTGCTGCCTCAGAGCTCCAGCTGCAGCCACTGAGCAGGGGGTCTGCAGTGCCCTTGCCCTGGCCAAAATATTCCCCTGCTTTGAGCCACTGCCTGCTGTTCAAGTGCTCTCAGTGGAAGCCCAGAATAAAGTGAGAGACAGAAACCAGCCTTTGATGTCTTGGGAAAATCCGTAGGAGGATTTTGCCTTAATTATTTCACCTTAAAATGGCATTTTGGACGTTTTGCACACTGTCCTCTGGTTTTACATGGGGGTGGTTTTGTCCCTTTGCCCTGTGAGCTGTGTCAGAGGGAGGACAGGGTGGTGTGGCCGTGGTTTCCCACCCCTGGGCAGCAGCACTGCAGCATTCCTTGTGCTAGGAGCCTGGCAAACTCCGGGTACCGCCAGTTCCTCCACGTGTGACAGCACTTAAAACACTTAAAAACCATTTGAAAAGCTCTCTTTGGGGCTCTCTTCCACTTTCCCAATCAGGTTTAAAAATGGTTGTAATCATTTGGGGAATTTTGAGGCAGCAGAACGCCTTGAGCAGAGGCTGATTTGAATAAATGACACCCTGGGGTCTGTCCCTGCGGGCTCTGGGCATCGAGAGCAGCTCTGCCTCCGAGGCTTCGGCCGCCTGAGCAGATCCTACAGCACCCTGCAGACCCATCCCAAAACCCGGGGCTGGTTTTGAGTATTTCCTGCTCCCTCTCCACCCCAGCAGCGCCTTTAGCACTCACAGGAGGGACCTGCCCAAGGGCTGCCAGGGGGATTGTGCAGTGCAGTGCTCCCTGTCAGTGAAAAGGGTGAGGGGCTGGCCCCTGCCGCCAGGGTTTTGGAGCCACATCCCTGCTTTAATGGCCATCAGGGCAGGAACAACTGCTCTGGAGGGCTGTGGAGGCATGCAGCCCCCTGGGAGCCTGCAGAGAGCCCCACAGCACCGGGGCTCGGAGGGAGGGCAGAGGAAGAGGAGGAGGAGGAGCAGCTGGAGGGGTCTGGTGCCGCGGGGAGGGCGTGGCTGAGCTCAGGGATGAACAAGGAGGGAGCCCTGGCTGGATGCTTCCCACCTTTGGGGGAAGAGGTTGGCTTGAAGAAGCAGCTCCAGGGCTCAGAAATGGGGCTGCCAACCCAGCTGGCTGCCAGGGCTGTGGGCATCTCCATCTCCACCCCACTGTGCTGTCACAGATGCTCTCCCAGCTCCAGGAGATGTTGGTGGAGCAGATTTTCCTGCTCCTTCAGCCCCTGGGTGCTGCAGGGGCTGGGAATGGCTCCTGAGCTGCTGGTTCTGAACCTGTGCAGCTCCTTATTTTTCTAAAGCAGCTTGTGAAAACACATGAACAAGCAGAAAATCCACTGGGACTCAAGACAAGCCCTCAAAGCCCTGCTCACCACCACTGCTTCCCCCACAGCAGCCCCACTGTCTAACGGGAGCTTTTTGTGTTTCTTGCAGTAACGTGGACACGGAGAAGTTGTGTGGTAAGTCAGGGATGTTCCTGCTCTGGAGAGCTTCCCCTTCCCAGGGGTGGTGATGGGGCTTGTGTGTGTCTGACCTGGGTGGCATGGAAGGTCCCTGTGGCTGGATCCCAGCACAGAGCTGCTTTTCCCGAGGGAATGGGTGTCTTGGTTTGAACAGCCAGGTGTCTGCTAAGCAAGGCAGGAGCCTCCCCTGAAATGGAAAATGTAAATCCCCTCCTCTGAATTATTATAATTTTGAAATTAAGGGGCTCTCAGGCAAAGATATGGGAGCAGGAATAACAGTTCTTTATTAGGGAAGAAAATAAAATAGAATAAAAAATGCAGTAATAGAAAAAACCACTGCCAGAGTGAGAATAGGAGCTGAGCCCTGTGTGTCAGGGTGTTGGTGGCAGTGCCATTCCATGGTGGCTCAGCCCTCCTGCAGTGCCAGGGCTGGCTCTGCTGGAGCAGGGATCCTGTCCAAGGCTGGAGTTTTCCTCTGCAGCTCCAGTGCTGCTGGAGATGGGCCTGGGCTCCCTCTGGGAATGCAGGGCAGAAGAAAGCTGCTCCTCTGGGAATGCAGTGGGAAAAGGCTGCTGGGCTGTTCCCAGGGCAGATTCTATCCAGGTAGGAATGCTTGGCTCCTCCCCTGGGCGGAGCCTCTCCCCATGGGATGATGGAATTTTCTCAGCCATGCAGGGACACTCAGTGGCCATGGACAGCAGAGATCTCCTGGAGGGAGGGCTGGTTGTGGGAGAGATAAAGAAACCTGCCCAATGAACACCAGGGAACTGCCCAGCTCTGACAGATGGCAATGGAACACACAGCCCCAAACCACATCTTACAGCCCTGGACAACAGGGAAGGACTTTGCATTTCATTCTCATTCCAAGTGGGAGAATGATTGTGGAAAGGGAGGAGAATCCCCCCTGGCAGCTCTGGGCTGTGTGTGGGGAGCAGGAGCAGGGGAGGCAGAGATGGAGATGGATCCAGCTCAGGAACCTGACCGGGTTTTGTGTCCTGCCCCAGATTATTTCTCGGCGTACCTGGGGGAATACAGGAATGTGCTCTCCGCCCTGGAAACCCTCAACGCCGCCGTGCTGGCAGCCATGGACAAAACCAAGCTGGTAAGGCCGGGACCAGGGGAGGGCAGCAGGGCGCGGAATTGGAGCCGTGGTGAGCTCAGCTGCTCCTCAGTGCGGAATTTGGGGGTCGGAGGCAGCAAACCCCTCAAATCGAGGGGTGTCTGTGCCTGCTTGGGCTGCCTGCATGTGCAGGTACACAGCCTGGAGGATGGGGAGTCAAGCCGAGGAGGGGAAGGGTGAATCCAAAGCTTTTGTGCTCTGGAGACACCACCTGCTGCCTTGCAGGGTTAGGGCTCTGGCAGCGGCTGTTCCAGCAGCTCCTGCCCACGGACGCTTTCTGGGAGCACCACTGAGGGCCCGTGTGGAGCTCTGAGCCAGAAGCGAGTGTTTCCCACCCAGCAGCGTGGCTGGAAGTGTGCCCTGCAGGGCTGATGGTGCTCGGGCCGGAGCCCAGCCCGCGCTGTGCTCGCAGCGCCAGTGCCGGCTGCAGAGGAGGGGCAGGAGCAGCGCTGCAATTAATTCAATTCCTGCTGCAATTAATTCCTGCTGCAATTCCTGCTCTCCCAGCCTGCTGCAGGGCTCACTCCTGCACCGGTGCTCGCCCTGTCCCCGCAGCCTGTGCTGATGGCAGCAGTTGGGAGACTGCTAATGCGAGCTCTGAGCCCCGGCTGTGCTGGGATGGGGACAGCAGGGAAAGGCAGCGCTGGAAGGGCCCTGCTCGGGGACCAGCAGCTCCTTCTGCACCTGAGATGTAGCAAAGGCCCAGCTGTGTGCTTGGATGGTGCTCAGCCAGGGGAGGACCCTTTCTTGGAAGCAGGTGAGGGGCAGCATCCATGTGGATGCTCCTCTGACCTCTTGGTCAGACAGAGAAGAAGAGGGGGAGCAGCCCCACACTCAGAGTGCTGTTTGTGCCTCTGCAGTGTCAGTCCCTCTCTGGGTTCTCCTCTGGCCAGAGCCAGCCCAGCAGTGTCTCCCTGTACGTGTGGAAATCTCATGCCAGGAGAGGGAATCTCCTGAAAATGCATTTTCTCATCAGTTCAGGTCCCTGGCCCCACTCACAGTTATTAAAACAAGCCCAGAGGGAGAGGAGGAATCCTCTCCAGAGAGCTGTGCTTTATCTCAGTTCCCTTCTGTTCTGTTTCTTTGGGTAACGGATGTGTACAGCCCTGCGTTTCTCCAAAGGGCAGCACAGTCCCTCTGCTCCGCAGCCCTGCTGTGAGGCACTCCCTCCCCCCAAAGCTTCTGTGCCGCCCGTGCTCCCGGGAAAAGAGAAGCAGGTTTCTCCTGTTGAAGCAAATTTTGATGGACTCATTTCTCCACCTGTCTGGGTTTCCTCCTAGCCCAGTCCAGTGTTCCCAGCACTGCCCTCACCCAGGAGGGGCCTGTGCTGGTCAGGAGCTCTGATCCCAGCCCTGACGTGCCCCAGTGCAGGTGTGGCTCTGTAAGAGCTGGAACGAGGGATGTGGGACTCCAGGCAGCTCTTTAAAACGCAGTTTATTGTATCCAGGATGTTACAGCAGTTTAAAATGCAGTTTATTGTATCCAAGGTGTGACAGCAGCCCAGGGTNTTTGATTGTGGTCAGCTTATCCTTTGCTCTAAGTCATAAATACCCCTTCCAACTAACACAGCCTTTGCCTTCTTAGTGATCCAGTGAGACTGGCTCAGCAATTCTTTTCTTCTATAGCAAAACTTGCTTCCATCTCTATTTCTCTCTCAGATTCTACATTCAGAAATCTTTCTGCCAAGCATAAACTGTTAACTTTCTTGTCAAACTTTCATCCTTCCCAACATGGATCCCCCTGGGATCTGTTCCCTGCACTGCCCTGCCGTGCTGGGCTCTGATCTGGGGAGGAGGCAGAGTGGGCAGGGCTCCTGCAGAGCTGTGGCATTCCTGCCACTGCTGCAGGCTGCCAGAGGTGATTAATGCTGCATTCCTACCTGCTGGGACCTGAATATATTCCCAATATACTGGATTTCCAGGGCTGGACTCGAGCTTGAGTTGTGATGGGATTAGTGGGCTGGGTTTTAGGCAAAGCTCACCTCAGTGAGCCAGGGCAGAGAGCAGATGTCCCACATTGCACCTGCCCCTCAATTCCTTGGGTTCAAACACCTCTCTGAGGCCCGGGAGCACTTTGGCAGAGAGAGCACACTCATGGAAGAACCAGATGAACTTTCATCCCAGGGAGCTGCTTGTGCCCTGAGAAAGCTGGAATGTTGGAACCCTGGTTCCTGGAACCCTGAGAATTTCAGACTTTCTGTGCTGACAGGCACTGACCCCAAAAAACCCACTACATTTGACCTGAGGATATAGAGAAGACTTCCAAAATTGAATAATAGAACTGAGATTATGAGTGTGGAGTTTAAATAGAATTAATATCACATAGTAGAAAATTTATAGTTTAAGGTTTTAGAATATAATAATATATATAAAGCAAGCTAGAAGCTTTAAGGCAGAAGCTAGTCCTGCTTCTTCACCTTCTTCTTCATGAATTTGAGTAGAATTGTGTAATTGGATAAAAAAATCCGTATTACAAGCCACAAGTAGTTAGTTATTAAGTTAAAAGTAATAATACTTCAAGTGTCATTTCTTAATTAAACAGTTTATCCTTAAAAAAACTTGTAGAGAGAGAGCTACAGCTCTATTTTTTATTTATTAAAATAAAGCACTACAGAACTCACAATTTGTGAAACTGTAACATAGATAAGAACGAATAAACATCTTAACCCAGACCAGAAATTCCATCTCACACATTTAATCCCGACCTTAACAAAAAAGAAGCAAAGACTCCTCACTGGAGGAGCCCTGCTGAAGGATCTGCAGCTCTTGCCAGGCTGTACTTGTGAGACTTTGCCTGGCTCTGGAGCAGGCAGGGAGGAGGAGGAGAAGGAGAAGGAGGAGAAGGAGGAGGAAGAGGAAGNGGAAGAGGAGGAGAAGGAGGAGGAGGAGGAGAAGGACAAGGAGAAGGAGGAGGAGGAGGAGAAGGAAGAGGAGAAGGAGAAGGAGAAGGAGAAGGAGATTTTTGGCTCGAGCCGTGTCTCAGCACAGCATCCCTTGGTTAGGGCATGACCCAGCTCCAGCAGCTCCTCTCTGCTGCTCAGCCCTGCATCCCCCAGGGCCCCACGGCTGGAGATGTGCAAACAGCAGGAGAGCAGACAGAGCTCCCTGGGGGACTGCTCAGACCGTGCCGGGAGCCACAGCCGGGAGGGAGGGAAGGAAGGAGAGGAAGGAGAGGAAGGCTCAGAGGGAACGTGCCATGGGTGCCTTTGGGAGCTGTGCTTCGAGGCAGTGCTGCCCAAAGCCTTCTTGGCATCCAACATTCCCAGCTCTGTGCGTGCCCCTGGGGCCAGGACACCTGCCATGGGTCACTGGGCTGTGTCCCAGCTGTCTCCTGGATCTGCTCCCATGCTTTTATTCCATTTTCAGTCTCATGTCAGAAGAGTGAGACAATACAGATCTTATAATTCACACCATCACAATCAAAAGCCAACTAATTATTAATTAAAAACACTCTAAGCATTTCTTGGCCTATCAGCTTTAGCTACACTTTAAAAAAACTTATTTTATACTTATACTATACTTTATACTTTTATATATATACTTATATACTTTATACTATACTTTATACTTATACTATACTTACACTTTTTAAAGCTTATTTTTAGTTGTATTTCTCTCTCAGCTTTTTAGAGCTTATTTTTACTTTTATTTCACTCTCAATCATTCTATAATATTCCTAAGTTAATATTTCCTATCTCAAGGTTTACATACAAACACGTACTATGTGAACCTTCTGTCAGATTTTAAGACTTTTCCATAAATCCATTTCCCACGCTGCAGGAAGCTGTGTGTGTGTGTGAGCAGCAAACCTGCTCCTGGTGGTTTTTATGGATCTGCAGGTCAGCAGGAGGAAAGCAAACCATTAAGGGTTCCCATGCCTCCATCCTTCCTCACTGGGCTGCTAGGAACATGCTGAAGAAAATATGCCTTGTCAAGAAGAGAGGGTTTTCCCTCCACATTCTGTCATTCCCACTCATTTGTAAAATGTGACTTGATAGCTGTGCTCTAGTGTGCTAATAACACCTTATTTTGTGGCTGAACTTCATGTTTGCAATATAATTGCATCAGGGTAGGAAGTGAACAGTGGGAATAGCTCAGAAAACAGCCTGATGTTTCTCACAGGGGGTCTGTGTGCTAAAATCTTCCCATTCTCCAGTGTGCAAACACTGCAAACCCTCACATAAATACCTCCCCAAACCAGGCAGCCTTATTGATCCTTTGACAGGAATTACGTGGCCACCCATTCCATTCTGTCCTGAGCTTAACTGTCATCATAAGGAATCAATAAAACCCCTCAAAAGCAGAATTATAGCAGCTCTTGGCAACTGGGTGATTTTCATCTGGGCAAACAGAGCTGAAATACCAGTGCACGACCAAAATTCCTTCTCTGTGCTTGCTGAGTTATGTCCTTTGTGACTCCCAGCCACGGGGCTTTGCCATGAGCAGAAAATGCTGTGCTTGGTGAGTTTATTGAACCCCTGGTTACAGAGGCTTTGACCTCTGTGCAACCTCTGATGAGAGGATTTGGGTTTTTTACCCCAAAATGAGGAGTGCGACGGGCGCCGGATTTTGGGTTCTTTTTTTCCCCTGGCAGAAAATTTTCCAAATGGCTGCTGAGAGGTGGAGCAGCATTTGGAGCTGTCCCGAGGGATGGTTATTTCCATCCTTTGTGCAGCAGCTCCCCTGGGCAGGCTGTGTCTGACCAGGCGTGAGGCAGGAGGCAGCTGGCACTGCTGGCTGTCCCCAGGGAGCCTCTGCAGCTGGGTGCCCTGCAGCACTGGGCTGGCACTGCCCTTCTGGGGGCTGGCACTGCACTTCTGGGGGCTGGCACTGCACTTCTGGGGGCTGGCACTGCCCTTTTAGGGGCTGGCACTGCACTTCTGGGGGCTGGCACTGCCCTTCTGGGGGCTGGCACTGCACTTCTGGGGGCTGGCACTGCCCTTCTAGGGGCTGGCACTGCACTTCTGGGGGCTGGCACTGCCCTTCTGGGGGCTGGCACCCCTCGCTGGTGCCTGTGCCTGAGTGTTTGGGGTGTAGGGACTGCCCTGGGAGAGCTGAGGGGCTCAGGGCAGTGGAATGGGGTGTTGGTGAGAGCAGCTCTGCCCTGCCATAAAACCCCATCCAAGGGGCACTCAGGGTGGAGGCTGAGAGGATGGGCAGTGCTGGGAGCCAGGGCTGGTGCTTCTCCCAGGACCTGGCCCTGGGAAGGTGTGGGTTATGCTCTTTTCTGACCCAGAGATGGGGCAACTGAGAGGTGTTTTAAAAGCTTTTATTCTATTTTTAGCAATACTCTGTTATAATATTTTTAACTCTACTAACAATGCAATAACAGTATTCTACTTTAACAATAAAATTTTGAACTGAGTTTCAGTACCAAAAAAAATCCATAATTAAATGTTACTCCCCATCATCCCATATACAGAAACTCAAGTTTGTAGTACAATTATACTACCCCAGTACCCCCTAAAAATAAAATTACTAACCTAAATAAATTCCCACGGGAAGGGGAGAAGCCTCCTAGCCCCAGGCAAGGGGAAGTGTCCTTGTGCCCAGGCTGTGGCAGGGCTGGAAGGACACCCCAGAGATGGGAGCACAGCTCATTTGGCTGCTTGCTGGGGGAAGGGCCCTCGGTGGTGCCAGAGGGATGACAGTGCTTGGATTTGGATTTTGGGCAGTGAAACTGATGCTTGTGCAGGCTGGCCTAGAGCAGAGACTGGACAGAGCTAAAGAATAAAGCAGAGATTTATTAAAAGGATTTCCTCCATGGATCCACCCTGGGCAGCACAAGAGCCCAGCCAGGGCTGCACCCAAGAGGAACCAAAATGGGCACAAAATGCAGCCCGGGCACGGGCTCTGTCACTGGGATCAGTTCTGCTCCATTTGCACCTTGGAGTTCATTGTCCAATTCCAGCTCCAGCCCATGCAGTCCCATCCTGCTTGTTTTTCTCTCTCCAGCCCACGTTGTTTGTGCTCTTGGGCTGAGATTTGGATCATTTCTCCTTGGGTCCCAGCTAGAGAAGGAATTGTTTTGTCTCCCTGCTCTGTGCAGAGAGCTCACCATCCCCTCATATGAAGCTCAGAAGTGCACACTAAAGCAGCACAGAATGTGAAAAATATAAAGGCTAAAACCTGAGGCACCAGAACGGACTGTGCAGGGCTACGTGGGGGGGAATAATGTACCTGCTGTGCCCCTGGGGTCTCACTCACTCACTCCAGGTGTGTCCTGGGCAGGTTGGACTGTCTCTTGCTCCCCTTCAAGCAGGGAATGAGTCCAGGCTGGCAGGAGCTGGGCAGACACAGAGAGGCAGTGCTGGCAGGGATTTCAGTGCCTGCACACCCTGGGATGAGGAGGAGAAGGGTGGGCAGGGATCCCCAGCCCTGAGCTCTCCATTTCTGGGGCCGTGGGCAAGGAAGGCTTTGTGGGAACACTTGGGATGCTTGCCTGGGAGAGGCTGGAGATGCAGAGCTGGAACTCAGTTTGCTGGGGCTGCATCTTGTCAGTGTTGCTGCCATCCTGTTCCTGAGGCAGGAAAATGAGATTCATTTCCCAGCAGGGATGGAAGCCGCATCCCCCTGGCCCCTGGTGCTGAGCAGGGGCTGTGACCATCCTTTGCTGGCTCCAGCATGAGCCCAGAGCTTGGGGGATGAGCATCCATCCTCTCCACTTTCTCCACTTCCCCTCCCTTCCCATCCAGCCACAGCTCCTGGACTGGGCTGGTGGCTCAGAGCAACCAGAAAACCACGAGGGGCTCAGGACCCTCCCCACTGCTCCCTTTCTTGGACACCAGCAGTGGAAGGGTTACAACCAAATCCTTCTGTGCAGAGCTGCTGGAATTCCAGATCCTCAGTGTGCTGCAGAGAAACGCAGCAGGAATTGGAAATATTTGACCTGAGTAATGGGGTGGCATTGCTGGACATTATTTTGGACATGGTTCATGGAGCCTGGGGGTGAGGGCAGCCTGGCTCTGGGTGCTGCAGCCTTGGGGTCACACAAGGACACCGTGGGGACGGCAGGGATGCTGCTCCAGCCTTGGCTTGTCGAGGAAAGGGGTGGACCTCTCCTGGTGGATGCTCCTGGGGAGCAGCCAGCCCTCCTGCCTCATGTGGAGGCTCCTTCTCGCCCTCCCACTGCTCGTCCTGTCTCTCTCAGAGCTCATGGTGACTCCCGTGGTTTCTGTGTCCCTTGAGGAGCTGGCACGGGGCTGGCCATGGGGACAGGAGTCTGCTGTGACAGCTGGGCTGTGCTCTCCAGCTGCTTCCTTCCCAACCTCTGATCCCTTTCTAATCCTCTGCCGAGCCGAGCTGGTTCAGCCAGGCAGCAGCAAAGCCAGGTGAGGAGATGCCTGCTCAGGGAGCAGAATCGGCTCCCTGGAGCTCCAAACGACCTTTAGACCAAAATGACAAGGAGTGAATGCAGTTCCCTGGTTTTCAGCTCATCTTCTTTAGCCTGTCCCAGTGCCAGGGTGAGGAATCACCTCCTGCAGTGTAGGTGCTGTGTGGACCTTCCCTGCTCAGCTCCTTCCTCCCACACTTGTGGCTCCCCTTGGGGGTCCTGCAGTGCTGACAGCTGGGGAACATCCCTTCCTCGTCCTGGCAGCTGCATTTCCAGCTGGGAAATGCAGCCTGGAGCGTTAGGATTGCCTGAATGTGCCCAGACCAGGCAGCCAGAGTGGCCTGGATCCCCAGCATGAGCCCCAATTGTTTTCCAGCCCGATGGAACACATCCTTGTTAGATAGGAAATAACCTGGAGCGTCAGTGAAAAGCTCTTTGTTCCTTTTGGGGCACTTTAATTGACTTTGCACCCCTGGAGTGCTGCTGCAGCCGCGCCCGGCGCAGGGCGGTGTTTGTCACTCCCGCTGCAGGGTGACACGGCGGGACGGCTGCCACCTCTCTACTGGAATTTCGCGTGCACGTACTCGGCCCCGTGCTCCTGGTACTCGCCCTTTGTCATCCACGCGTGCTGGAAGGACGTGAGCGAGGCTGCCATGGAGCCCCCAGCCCAGGCTGCCGTGCCCCTCTTGGGGTTCGCCAGCACCTCGACGTGCACACCCGCGCCTCGGAAAAGCAAGTTCAGCTCCAAGCACATCCTCTCGGGAAAGCCGGGGAACATGGAGGAGCCGCCTGCGAGCACGATGTTGCCCAGCACGTGTCTCCGGGCGTGCTCGGGCACCGTGCCGAGGCTCTGCGCGGCCAGCTGGGGCAGCCCGGGGCAGCTGTGCTGCAGCAGCTCCGGCCGGAACAGCGGCTCCGGGCAGCAGAAGCGCTCCGTGCCCAGGCTGATCCAGCGCCCGTCGGGGGTCCGGAACCTGGCCGGGGCACGGGACCCTTTCTCCCGGAGCTCTCCCTCGTAGTCCAGGGACACGTAGCAGCATCGCTCCTTCAGCTGGGTCAGCACCTTCTGGGTCAGGGCCTGCGGCGGCTCGGCGGGGCTGTCCAGCAGCAGCCGCTGCAGGTGCCCGGACAGGTGGTCCCCGGCCACCCCCAGGCAGCGGGTGCCCTTCCTCAGGGTCTGGCCGCCGCAGACGGAGGTGACGTGCGACACCGCTGCCCCGGCCTCCACGGCCAGCCCGGTGACCCTGCCGTGGGCGCAGAGCGACAGGAAGCCGGTGTTGGCCAGGTGCAGGGCGGGCACCCCGAAGCTCTCGAACAGCACCTCGGCCGCCTTGGCCCTGTCGGCGGCGGGGCAGGACGGGGACTCGGCCAGCAGCACCGGGTGCTCCTCCGGCGGCACTCGGAGGCAGCAGCAGAAGAGGTGGCCCCACAGCGTTTCCACGGCGTCCCAGTCCTCAAGGAGGCCGCAGCTGAGCGGGCGGCAGCGGGCCGGGCCCCGCGGGCTCTGGGCGGCCGGGCAGCGCTGCCGGCCGTGCCCCGGGGTGCCCGCAGAGCCGGGCGGCAGCGGCGCCGTTCGCAGCACGCACTGCGGCTGCTGCTGGCCCGCAAAGCCCCCGCGGGTGAAGCGGCCGCCGCTGTCGATCACCACCGCGGGCTTCAGCATGGCACGGAGGAACAGCCTGCGGAGGAACAGGAGCGGTCTCTTGTTGGTGAGGGCAAGCCAGGCTCAGGTGCCTGCTCTGCAAGGGGGAACGGCTCAGCCCCGCTGGAGGACAGCAGTGTCTGCTCTAGAGGTGTCTGGGGGTGCCTCTCCTGCCTCCTCGCTCCCTGTCTCGCTGAGCTTCCCTCCTTGGGTACCTAGGCTCCATCCCTGGAGGTTTTCTGACAGTGCAAGCACGGAACTTCAGGTGCTTTTAAGGAAGCAAGTGAACACTGGACAGGAAAGTTGAGTGGTTGGATCAAATCCTGGGCTGTATCTGAAGGAGAGGGGCCAGAAGGTAAAAAGAGCTGATTGTCCCTATCTGCTCTGCTCTTATAAGACTCCATTTGGAATATTGTGCACAGTTCTAGTGTCCCCAGCATAAGAAGGACACGGAACTCTTTGAGCAATTCCACGGAGTTGCTGAGGGCACTGGAGCACCTCCCCTCTGGAGACAGGCTGAGAGAGCTGGGGCTGTTGAGGCTGGAGGAGAGAAGGTTGTGAGGAGACCTCAGAGCCCCTTCCAGGGTGTGAAGGAGCTAAAGGGAAGAGGGAGAGGAATCTTTGTCAGGAGCTGTGGTCACAGGACAAAGGGGAATGGGATCAAACTGAAAGAGGGGAAATTTATGTTGGATATTAAATGCATTAAGTGCTTTACTGTGAGGGTGCTGAGGCCCTGGCACAGGGTGCCCAGAGCAGCTGTGGCTGCCCCTGGATCCCTGGCAGTGCCCAAGGCCAGGTTGGACAGGGCTTGGAGCACCTGGGACAGTGGAAGGTGTCCCTGCCATGGCAGGGGGGATTGGACCTGGACGATCTCTGAGGTCCATTCCAATCCCTTAACATCCTATGGGTCTGTAAATGCTGCTGCCAGCAGAGCCCACAGCACATGGAGAGGAGCTGAGAGGATCTGTGATCCCAGCTGGCAGAGAAAGGAAGGAGTTTGGGGTGCCTCTGTGTGTGTCCAGCACTTCCCTGGCTGTCTGTGCCTCCCAGACCTGCTCCTGTGGCATGGTGTGCCTCTTGACCCGTTCTTTGGGCACTCTCCATGCCAGAGGACCCCTTTGTTCTCCCCAAAGCTTCTCACACACCCCTCTGCGTGCACTTTTACACCCCCAGTGCAAGCACAGGTCAGAAATTCATCAGGGAATCTCTCATGGGAGCAGACAGGGCAGAGAGGGCACAAAGCCAGCCCCTGCCTGGGCCTGCCAGTGGTCGGGGGGTGTCCCTGGAAGGAGCTGCCAGCACCCAGGGGGCCACCACAGGCTGCCAGCCGTGTCCCCAGGCCCTGCAGTGAGCAGAGCAGTGTGAGAGGGATGCTGTGCCAGCCCCGGGGCCCTCCCTGGGGCTGGGGGCTGTCCCTGACAGTGACCTCTACCTTGTGGCTTGTGTCCATCTGCCCTCCTGCACGGCTCCGGGAGCTGGCAGGGCTGGGGCCGGGCCGTGGTGCTGGGGCAGGCGTGCCCGTGGAACCACGGCTGCATTCCCCGGTGTGATCTCACAGCAAGGCAGCACGATGGTTCTCCTGCCCCGCAGCATCGCTTCTGCCCTCAAGTGCCACTTTTGGTGCTAATTAAAACTTGATTGAGACCCACCCCGTCTGGTTTATTGAAGGGACAGCCCCTTCCAGGTGTGGCTCTGCTGCCCCTGCACGGAGCCGGATCTGACAGCTCAGAATCCCCTCCCTTCTCCCGCAGAGGTACGAGACAGCCTCGAAGATGGAGCAGTTCCTGACCCGGTTCCTGCTGCGGGAAACCATGCACCAGCTGCAGTCCCTGCAGGCGTCCCTCGAGTGCGCCGTGGACACGGTGGAGGAGCAGGCGGGACGGGACAGGGACAGGGACAGGGACAGGTACCGGGACCGGGACCGGGACCGGGACCGGGCGGGGACTGCGGCTCCCCCTGTCCCCAGCTCCTCCCGGCAGGGACAGCCGGGAGCGGGTCTGCCCCTTGCCAGCTGACACCTCTAGCAATGCCTTCAACCCCTCCTTTTGCCTTTCTTTTTTAATTCCAGAAAGGAGACGAAGAAATCGGAGACGTCTGTTGGCCTGAGGTCAGGGAGGCGCTGTGGGCGCAGGGGACAGAAGAACGTCTGCCTGTCCCCAACAGACCCCTACTCTGGGATGCTGACAACAGGTACCTGCTGCTCCTCGGGTTGTTTGTGCCCTGCTGGAGCCTGGAGGGGCTGTGGGACCAGCACAGAGTCACAGACTCAGTAAGGAGGGAGAAGATCTCCGAGATCGAGTCCAGCCGTTCCCCCAGCACTGCCAAGGCCACCACTAAGGCTTGTCCCCAAGTGCCACATCTCCAGCAGCACTGGGCAGTGAGGCCTCCTCCAGGATGGAGCCTGGAGCTTCTGGGGGATGTTGCATCTCTCAGGCAGTAGGAAAAAAAAATCAAGTTTTTTGGATTAAATGAGAGATTTAGAAGATTTTGTGGGTTTTGGGTCTTGAGCAAGCTTTGGCCATGACAAAACTGTGCTTTTTTTTGGGTGACACCTCTATGTCCTTTGCCCTGCAGGTGTTTGTGTCGAGGACAACAGGCAGTGGATGGCTCAGATCAACAGGCTCCAGCAGCTCATCGAGAAGCTGGAGTGCAAGGTGTGTGCCCAGGGGGGGTGCTGGGGTTGCCCCACCCCTGGGCATGGCCAGACCAGTGCTGGGAGCCCCATCCCGTGCCAGCAGCCCCCCTCTTCAGCCCTTGATGGCATTGTCACAGAGCTGCACCCACGCGCCAGCCCTGCACCCCCTTGCCCTTGGCTCTGCTGACCCTCTCCTGCCTTCCCCGGGATGCTGACGGGATCAGGCCCCAGTGACCCCACAGAAGTGCAGGGCACAGCCCTGCCCTCCCCCAGGCACCACAGGGAACGTCCCGGGGCTGTCCCCAGGGCTGGTGCCTCTCCTGCTGCAGAGCTCTCTCGGTAACTCTGTTTTTCGTAACTCTGTTTTTTCCCAATAATTCTGGTTTTTCCCCGGTAATTCTGGTTTCTCCTGATAATTCTGTTTTTCCCCAGTAATTCTGGTTTTTCCCCGGTAATTCTGGTTTTTCCTGATAATTCTGTTTTTCCCAAGTAATTCTGGTTTTTCCCGGTAATTCTGATTTTTCCTGATAATTCTGTTTTTCCCCAGTAATTCTGGTTTTTCCCCAGTAATTCTGGTTTTTCCTGATAATTCTGTTTTTCCCCAGTAATTCTGGTTTTTCCTGATAATTCTGTTTTTCCCCAGTAATTCTGGTTTTTCCCGGTAATTCTGTTTTTTCCCCGGTGCTAACGCAGAGCCCGCGCCTGGAGCCGCTCAAGGAGGAAGCCATGTGCAAAGGGCAGGATGCAGTAAGTCCCTGTCCCTGTCTCTGTCCCTGTCCCTGTCCCTGTCCCTGTCCCCGTGGTTCGCAGTGACCCCTGTCACACACTGCCCCATGCCCAGCCTGGGAGCTCTGCTGTGACCCACCTGTGGAGCAGCTGGGATTCAGGGCTGGGATTCAGGGCTGGGGTTCAGGGCTGGGATTCAGGGCTGGGATCCAGGGCTGGATTCAGGGCTGGGGTTCAGGGCTGGGGTTCAGGGCTGGGATTCAGGGCTGGATTCAGGGCTGGATTAAAGGCTGAGATTCAGGGCTGGGGTTCAGGGCTGGGGTTCAGGGCTGGGATTCAGGGCTGGGACCATCCACAGGACAAGTGCAGCTCTCTCCTGTCCCTGCCAGCCCAGAGGAAGCCAGCCCCTCTGCTTGTTTTGGGGAGAGCCCAAATCCCCCAGGGGTGCTCGGAGTGCCCCAGACCCGGGTGGGGGGGTCCCCCAGCCCCTCTCTGCAGCAGCCCCAGAGCAGGACCTCCACGGGGGGATGGAGCATCTCCTATGGTGTGGCCCCGTTAAAGGCAGCCTGTCTGGGTGGGGAGAAGCCGCTTTGTGTCCCCGCTGTCCCCAGCTCGGTGATGGCAGACCCGCTGCGGTGCCACCGGACCGCAAGAGGGGAGGGCAGGAGGGGCAGCCCCTGACGCCGCGCTGTCCCTCGGCAGCACATCCTGGTGGCCAAGAGGCAGATCTCGGTGGCCACGAGCAGCATCGAGGAGTTCCGGCAGGCGTTCCGCTCCTACACCGAGGGCACAGCTGGGCACAGCAGCTGCCTGCAGTAAGTGCGGTGTTTTGGGGGGTGGCCCCCCAGAAATGGGGGTTTCAACACCCTCGGGGGACACAAGGGTTTGCGTGGAGTGTTTTGTGTGCTGGCCAGGGCAGGGGTGTGCTGGGGTTATTCTTTGATTCAGATCTTAGGAGCTCTGAGGGGGCCCATCACAGCCGAGATAGCCCAGCTATCCCAAATGGCATAAAAATGGCAGGATCGCTTCTGAGGCAGTGTTGGACACAGAAAAATGTTTAAAAAAAGGCAAAATAACAAAACTCTTACAGAGAGAACTTAAGCTAGGGTAACAGGTCTTTGCTCCTGCTAAAACACCCCACAAAAGCAATTAGTTCCTTTGTTCTCTTCTTTTTCTAGTGAATTGCTTAGGTGGGACTTCTTGGCCTCGGTCCAGTCAGCCAGCCTCAGGTCTGAGGTGAAGTCCCAAAGGTCCTATGAGGTGTCTCTAGCCCAAATTTGGGAGAGAAACTTCTGGGCTTTTTACCTTTTTGGGCAGACAAAGAACAAGCTGGTCACTCTGTGAGCAGAGATACATTCCTACAAGGGTGGGCAGGCAGGGTGAGTGTCACAGCCTCAGCAGTGTCCCCACAGAGCCATCCCAGCTGCTGCAGGTATTCCCAGTAAAACCAGGGCCTGGCGAGGCGTGGGAGGGGTGGTGCCAGCAGCAGTGGCTGTGGCTGCTCTGTAAGCCAATGCATGAGCTCCTCCAGCACCAAAGGGCTCGAGAGTGATGAGAAGGTGCAGGGCAGAGCTGGTGGATCCATCCATCCACTGACGGATGGGGAGTGTGGGAAGCTGCCACGAGCACCTGGAGCTGCCCCTGGGTGAGGCCAAGGCTGCTCCAGAGCCCTACTCTGCCTGCAGGGACGTGGCTGTTGCCCCCCCAGAGGATGAAGAGAGACTCTAAGATTGTGTTGAATCAGAAGGCTGTTTTTTATTGTAACAATGCAATCTCTTTTATAGGGTCTTTTGCCAACAGTTATTTGACTGGCTAAATGACACGACACTTTTCTACCATTATTGGTTGATAGAGCATGTTTTGAGAACACACACAAGGGAAGAACAAACTAAAGTGAAAAGCAGCACCTGTTATTTTGAGATCATGAGATGCTTACAAAACCTCTATCAGTCCTTCCCTGAGAACATGAAATTCTTCATAGAGCTGTTCCTTAGGAAGGAAATTGCTTTCCTTTGGGAAAGTCAGGGCTTGCTGCTGAATTTCTCTAAGTCTCACTGAAAGTCAGCCCCACAGGTGGCAGTGCCAGCCTGGCCTGATGGCACAGCTGCTCCCTTCCCCTCTCCCCCGGGACGCTTCCAGCAGGGAACGTTTGTGCCGTTCCTGTTTCAAGTGTCCTTTTCCAGCTCTCTGCTTTCAGCAGCACAAATTCACATTTTCAGCCCAAACAAAAGGAAGATGCTCTCTGTGACGCGTGTGGGGGGAGAAGGGGAGGCTTTTTCTTTGGAGCTGATGGGTTTTTTGTCATCTGGGCTATTTGTGGAGCCAGCGGGGTGGCGCTGCGTGGGCTGGCTCTCCACGTGAGCACAGAGCTGGAGCCGAGCCCGGGACACTCCGTGGGGCTGGGTCCCTCCAGGGAATCGCAGAGCCCCTCGTGGAGCAGGGGACACAGCCTCAGAGCTGCTGGGTGACACGCTGTGCTGTCCCCACGGGGCTCGGCCCCCTTGCAGCAGCTGCAGGAAAGGCTGGTGCTCAGCTGGAACTGCTGCTGCTGCAGCCCAGCACAGCTGCTTCCCCTGCCCTGCACCCCCAGCACTGCACTGTCACCCCAGCTGCCTCCCCACCACAGCCCCGGCCTCTCCTGGGCACGAGGGAATGTGGGAAGCATCACTCTGGGGGCAGAGAGCTGTGGGTTTGTGCTGTGAGCTCAGCTCCTGCCCCCCTGCCTCAGTTTCCCCCGTGTGAAGGGTGACAGGTGACACACACCTACTCCCAGGGGCTGGCAGGGTGAGCTGTGTCAGTGCTAGAGAGGAGTAGGAAATAATGAAACACAGAACGTGCTGGCTCCTGGGCAGCAGCAAAGAGTGCAGTGTAAGAGCTGTAAAGCTCCTCTGCCACCTGCACACGGGAGCTGTGGGGCAGGATTGGGGTTGGGATCCTCTGGAGCTGTTCACAAAGTGTGAATGCACCCAGACTGGGCTTTGGGAGCCTTGGGAGAGGCTGATGTGCACAGCAGTGCCCTGCTGTCCCAGCTGCTGGGGCACACGTGGTCACACCATGCCAAGGCTGTGCCAGGGCTGTGCCAGGGCTGTGCCAGGGCCATTCCAGGGCCATTCCAGGGCTGTGCCAGGGCCATGCCAGGGCCATTCCAGGGTGCCACGATCCGCAAAGCGGGATTCCTGATGGTTCGTTTACTGATCTAAGAGCACGAAAGGCAATGCAAGGGGACTCTCAGTGCAATCACAGCAATGCCCTTTATTGAAAACAAGCATCAACGTTATGTGATAGAGGGAGGAGGAAAGGAAACAAAGTATAGAGAGAAAATAGAGGGTAAGGGGGAATTTATGGCTACCAAAGTGGAAGTCCTCGCAGCCGTCCACTGACGTAGAGTCTTCTGTCCATTGGGGAGATCTCAAAGGATGGTGAGTTTGGGGGNGGCCATGCCAGGGCCGTGCCAGGGCCATGCCAGGGCCGTGCCAGCCTGCCCAGCCCGGCTCAGGGTCACTCTGTCCCCACAGTGTCTCTGCCTGCAAGCTGACGGACGAGGCCTGCTTCATCCTGTACGAGTTCTGGCAGGACGTGACCTCGTGGAGGAGGTGGGACAGGGTCCCTGTGTGGGGCTGGGGGGCTCCAAGGGGTTGCCCACTGCTGCCTTTCCTTGCCCAGCCCGCCCCACTGCTCTGCCCTGTGTGCCCTGGGGCCATTTGCAGCTCACAGGGGTGAACACCCCGATGAAGGATTTGGGGAGCAGGGCAGGAGCGGGGGCTGGTGCTGGGGGTGCCCTGTCCCTGTGGGTGGGCAGAGGGTCCTGGCACCACGTCCCCCTGACCCTACACCCTGATTTACAGCCACTTGCAGTCCAGCTGCAGCAAGACTTTCCAGCAGTCCATCCTCAGCTTGCTGGAGTCCCCGGAGCTGCTGACCACCATGCTGTTCCCAGGTGAGGGGGGTGCCCCAGTGCTGCTCAGGGTGTGCTGCAGAGGCCAGGAGCAGGCACTGGGGCTCCCTTCAGAACAGAAGATTGCTTTGGGGTGACCTAAATGAGGTTTTTCAAGGCAGGGTGAGCCCCATTGTCCCCAGCAGGTTTGGCTGTGTGAACTGGGGGCTGTCCCCTGCCCAAGGGGGCTCTCCAGTGGGGACAGCCAGGAGCAGGGACACTGCCCAGGGAGCAGATAAGCTGAGTCCTGTCCCAAATACACCTGGTGCCTGGTTTTGTGTCTCCCCTGAGCCCTGAACCTGCTCTGCAAAGGGTCCTGGGTCAGAGCCAGGGTCACAGCCCAGGGCTGGGGCAGGGGGAGGCCAGCACAGGGAACGTGCACATTCCATGGTACCAATGGAAACGGGACCAGCTGTGGGAACTGGGAACCAAATCCAGCCCTGGTTTGCTTTCAGGGATCACTTCAGGGTCTTGTAAAGTATTATTCCATAAAACATGGATTAATTCCCGACTTGCCAGTGCCACTGAGCACATTCCCAGTGCTCTCCTGCAGAGGTTGCCACAGCTCCAGGGGATCAGCCCTCTCCGAGCTCCCCGCCCCGGGTGGGGTGGGTGCTGTAGAGCCAGGGACCTGCAGGGTCAGACCTCCCCAAATCCCCATTCCCGGTTTGACACTGCCCTCACCTCCGTGCTTTCTGTCTCTTCCCAGCCTCCTGGTGGATCATGAACAACAACTGACCCAGGGCAGCATCTCCAGGACACTACCAGCATGCGGGAGGACGTGGAGCCCTGGGCACAGCCTCTGTCACCTTTGTCACCTCCTTGTCCCTCCATTCCCTCCTGTGGCCAGCGGGGGCTGCCTGCCCTCGGCCCTGCCAGTGTTTTGCTCCTTTGCTCTTTTAATGTTAATTTATTTATTTATCCTGCTTCTAAGACAGTGTCCGAGCTGCCTGGGGGAGCTGTGGGTGGGGTGGCAGCCTGGTCCTTGGGGGAGCACTGGGATGCAGCCCTCAGTCCCTCTTGCACTCACCTCCTCTTCCTCCTGGCTCTGAGGCTGCACAGGGTGCTGGCCATGGGCAGGGGGACACGGCCCTGGGCAGCTGTGACATCCTGCCCAGGGAGCCAGGTGGCCTGATACGGATTGTGAAGAGTGCTTTATAGAGAAAAAAATATTTAATGAATATTTCTGGCAAGATGTACCTGATCATGGCCTGCCACGCTGGCAGCAGGTGCTGTGGCTTTGAGCCTGGCTTTGTGCCCCACCAGCTGTGCCCACGGCTGAGCCTGCCCCAGCACATCCCACTCCCAGGGAAGGCCAGCGTGGCTCCAGTCTCTGCTGCTTCCTCAGCTCCATAAAGCAGCCCTGGCACGGGGCAGTGCTGCCAGGAGCTGGAGCTGAGGCAATGGGGAGGGTCTGGGCTGGGGGGCACTAAATGAGGGGGGAAGGCTGGAGCAGATCCCACCTGCTCCAGAGTGGCACTGGGGGATCCTGTGATGAGCCGGGAAAAAACGCATTGTCACAGGCAGTGTGGAGGGAGTGGGGGGCACAGGGACACCAGGCACCCTCCTGGCCTGGAAACCATCGTCCTTGTGCCCCTGCCTGTCCTCAATACCAGCGTGGCACCGCGGGTGCCTGCACCCCCAGTCCTCACTCACCCCGGACCTGCTGCCACCCCCAACCTCCTCTCCCACTCCCTGGGGTGCTGCTCCACCAGAAACATTAATTTGAGTGTTTCTGCCCCAGTCCCTGGCTGCAGTCAGTAAAATCTGTGCTGAAGGGGCAGTGGGTGCAGCTCCATCCTGGGGACCCCTCACACACACCGAGTCACCCTGGCCCCAGGGGGTGACAGCACAGGAGGGGTCACTGGGTTTTAGGGTGCCTGCTTTGCTCCAGCAGAAGCTGCCTGGGTTTGGGGTGCCAGGGGGTGACCTGGCTGATGCCAGGAGCAAGCTGCAGAGATGGGATCAGGGAAGCTCCTGGCTGGAGGAGCAGCAGCTGCCAGCCCAGCTGGGCACTGCCAGACCCCAAAGCAGGGCAGGCTCAGCACCCAAACCACAAATGCCCCTCCCAGGGCTGGGGTGGCAGAGCCTGTCGCTGCTCCCACGGGGACCCCTACCCCAGGCACCCAGCTGTTTGCCTGATCATCAATCCCTGCTGTTTCCCTGGCCAAAGCCAGCAGAAGTGGCTCAGCCCCGTGCAGGGACAGCTGCTGGGCCCAGGGCCACACTGCTGCCCCTGGCAGTGACACACAAGGGACACAGGGATGTGCTGGGCCACAGCAGCACCGCGGGCCAGCAGGAAGGGATGAGCTGTGCCAGGGCACAGCCAGCCTGGGTTAGACAGGGGGGCAGAGCTGCAGCAGGCACTGGTTTGGGACTCCTGCCCCGTGGGGGGGTCACCCCTCCCTTCTGGGTTTCTTCACCACTGGATTAATGCTTGCAGCAGCCTGGAGACCAAAATCCTCAGATTAAGCCAAGGTGTGGGCAGGGGGCAGCCCTGGGGGAAGAGGGCTGGCAGTGGCAGCCAGCTGTGACAGCACCTCGCAGCCTGCTCTGTGCTCACATAAAAAGATCATTTAAAAAAAGCTCAGAAAACAACAGACTGAACTATAAACTCCAAGAAATCACTGAAGATAGGGCTGAACTCCAGCTCTGCCTGCACTTGTTCCCAGGCTTTGCCCACAGCATCACCACCACCACAGGGGAGGCAATTTTTGTCCCTAAAAGTCCCCTGGCCAAGGCCAAGGTGTGGCAGCGTTCCCCAAAAACCCCAAGGGCTGCCTGAGCACTGCTGAAAACCTCTGCCCCTTCCCAGAGAGAAGGGGGAGCTGGAGGATGAATATAGTCTTTTTATTGACTACTTTTGAGTAGAACAAACTAAATACATCTGTAACAGTTTGGGTTCTTTTATACAGGACATTAAATAAGTTATGCACAGGAATGAAGTAACAAATTTCTATTACAGAATTAAATGTCAAAAAAAAAAAAGAAAAGAAACCTTAACCCAATGTCTTCCCACAGCCCAAGTTCACATTTATCATTCCATCTTAAAAAAAAAAAACAACAAAAAAGAAAGAAGCAATCATTCTAATCATGACTGTTAGTATTTCATTCATTTACACTGGGGTTAATTTTAATACACAGCCATCAATGTCGCATGAGAATTATGGAAGACAATCTATTTACAAGCAACTCCTTCCAGCCCTGCCCTGCTCTCCCTTCCCACCCCACCCTGGCACTGTCACCAGGCACCCACAGCGTGAGGCTGGGGCTGCAGGTGAGGAGGGGACGTCACAACCACGTGGGATTGACCTGAGGCTGTTCCAAATGTGTCCCTGTCCCCTCAGGGCAGGAAATCCCTTCTGACAGCCCTAATGGGCTGCTGCAGGTCAGGGGGCTGCAGTGCCACCCCCACTGGGAGCTGCCTCAATGCCTGTGCTGTGCACCAGCTCCTGGGGACACAGGGGAGACACCCCAGGGCCACTGGAGCTGTCTTCAACATCAGGAAACCTCGTGGCTTTTTAATAAAACCTTGCAGACAGGGAATCCCCAGCTCTATCCCACAAGAGCAGCTTCCCAAGGAGCTTTCCCGAGGGGCCAGGGCTGGAGCAGCAGGTCCCCTGCTCCTGACTCACTACAGCTCCATTATTGGCCTCCAACTGAAAAAGTGATAAAAAATAATTTGGGAATTGCTCGCCTCACTGGGCTCCAGCCCAGCAGTGGCACACACACAGTCAGGGAATCGTGGCTCTGCTGAAGAGATGGATTTCTAGAGCCCCTGTGGGAGCTGGGAGCAGCTCCTGGAGGGCACGTCCCCTCCCTGCCACAGGCTGTGCCACTGCCACCGTGTGTGACACTCCAGACAGCCCTGCTGCAGGGCTGTGCTGTCCCAGCCTGCACTGCCCTGGCTCCCTCCAGTCCCTCCTGCCACACCACACAGGGACTCTGCCACGGACAGATCCACCCAGGCTGGCCCCATCCCCACGGACCTCGCTCTGATCCCGTGGTTCTGGCACCCTCTCCAAAGGTGGATGCACACCCCTGGGCATCTCTGGATGCAGCACTGCAGGAACCCCTGGAGCTGGGAATGAGAATCCACACAGGACACCCAGTCCTGCCTTTCTTCTACTGCTGTGGGCAGTGTGAGTGGAGAGCACGGGCTGTAAACAGCCCCTCGCACCAGTGAGCATCCCTGGGCTCAAAAACAACAGCAGGAACTCACAAACCAGCAGCTTCCAGGCAGTGAAAAAACAAAACAACGGCCCCCAGGTGGAAAGGGCACCTGCACCCAGCCCAGATCTGCTCTGCACGTGTTCCCCCAGCGCGGGCCCCACCCAGGAAACACTCAACTGTCTGTCTCACCACAGACCAGGATGAAATCCAGGCCAGCCAGCAGCACCTCCCTGCCACTGCCACTTGTTTTAGAGCAGACAAATCCTCTCCTCCCTCTCTGCCACCCTCAGCTGCCAGCCTAGAGGCAGGAGAAGTGGGCTCAGCTTTTGCCAATGCACAGACGATGAGATGCTCCCGCTGGGAAATTGGCTCTGGTCTGTTCACAGCAACAACCCAACTACACGGCCACCTGAGGCACAGCTGCCTGGGAGCTGGGAAAAGACATTGGATATGATGGAGGAAAGGTGGCAGAAGGAGGCAGTGGTGGCTCTGACACCTTGGGAAGTGAGCCTGAGCATGCCACAAGGACTGCTTGGGCACCACACTCTCAGCATCTCTGGCGTGTGCCAGCACTCTCCCCCCAGTCCAGGTCCCCTGAGCGGTGCCCAGTGTCCCCCAGGTCCTGACCCTGCTCTGGGGTCCCCCTGAGAGGAGCAGAGAGATGCTGCAGGCGAGGCTCGCCCCAGTTCACGAGTCACAAAGGAAAAGGCAGGACGAGAGGGCAAGGCCGGAGTGTCGGCGCTCCAAGGAGCCGGTGTGATGTGTCAAATATGTCAGGTGATAACAGTTGCTGCAGGGGGTTTTTCAGCTTAAAAAAACCCAGGGAACTCATCCAGTGGAGCGAAGCAAAGCCTCCATCCTAGAGTCCGTTTGTGTCTATGGCTGTCACGGAGGCCGGCGTGGAGGAGCGTGAGGTGGTGGCCGAGGTCTTCTCGAGGGCTGGGCTGGGGATGCCATCGAGGCTCTTGGCTGCCGCTGCCACCCGGCCCGTGGGCAGGGCCAGGGGCTTGCTCTGGCCGTGCAGGCCTTGCCCACAGATGCGGTGGTGCCTCTCCCAGTCCTTGTGCTGGCAGAAGGAGCCGCAGTACCGGGCGATGTTGCAGCCGCTGCACGTCTCGCTGGCCTTGCGGCCGCAGTTCCAGCAGCTCTGCAAGACCAAAGACACTGTGCTTGAAAGGGGTTTAGTTTCCTTAAGAGCTGCAGGATGGCGCTGACTCAGCTCTGGAGGGGACTGTTCATTCCCTCTGGCCCAGATTTGGAAATATGAAAATGAGCAATCCATGAATTCCTGTATTTCCCAGCTCTTTGCCAACGGTTCTAACCCCCACTGCTCTTTGCCCACAGCCGCTGTCACACTGCTCCAGGCACAATCCTCTCCCCTAGACCCACCCGAATGCAGAGAGGAAACAGCAGGCATGGACTGAAAAACACGCTGCAGATGCTGCTATTGGGCCTTTGTATTTCCTGTTTTAAGCAGCTCTATTTTGGTCTCGCTCCCAGCCAAGCGCTCTCCGCAGGGATCACGGCGCGCTGCACAGGCACCATTTGCTCCGCACCCTGCCTCGCTGCACAAGAGGCTGGAGCAGGCCAATTTGGAAAAGCAAATGCTCATTTGAAAGCCTCCCAGCCAGGTGGAAGCACTGCCAGAGCCTGAGTTTCAACGTGGAAGCAGAGCAAAGCCCCTCTGGCCGCAGGGAGAGGTGTCAGCTGGTGGCTCCCGCGTGCCACCGCTTCCCTCGGAGCGCGGGGCAAGGGGCCAGCGCCGGAGCGGCGGCTGCAGCTGCTCCGGGGAGGGGAGGAACGGGGGAGCAGCTCCCTGCAGCTGGACCAGGGTGTAGCTAACACATACTGGGGAGGGCAGGCTCAGCTGTGGGAACGCAGCTTCTGTCAGAGCTGGCCTCTGTGGGGCCCTTCTGCTGCCACCACCATCAAAGAGCTGTGGGAGCGGGGTGCTGGGAGATGCTGAGCCCTACCAGGCAGCCCTGCTGTGGGGAAGGGCTGTGAGATTCCCACTCCCAGGCTCAGCACTGGAGCCACCAGCTCACAGTGATGATTTATGGGCTGGCAGTGAAGCACCTGACCGGTTCACTTTGGGGAGAGCTGCCCCAGAGCCTCTGTGTCCCCAGGGGTCCTCCACCTTCCAGGAGAAGCAGGACTTCTGCGACCAAAAAGCCCTTACCAAAGGCTGTGGTAGTTCCTGGAAAACTGGGTCACTGCTTTGCAGCTGTTTACACTTCAAGTGTTTTTCAACTGTGTTGTAAAGGTTACAAGATGTGCCAGAACACAGGACAGCTTTTACACAAGGGCTCTGGGGCTTGCACAGGGGTGCTCAGCAGCTCCCAAGGTCCCAGACTGCTCCTCAGCACAGCTGGAGGAGGAGGACACTTCTCTGCTATTCCCCTATGGAGAAATCACTACTTGCCTCATTCCTTCCATGGCTTCCTGAGCAGTTCCACCCACTCCCATCATGCGACTGGTGCGTTCAACCCTCAGCAATTTCATTGGGAATTACAGTATGGACAGAATTCTCTGGAATGACACCTAGTAATTCCATGGTTCTGGCCACACTTCCCAAGCCCCAGCTGAGCTGAAACCCACCAGGAGGAGGGGATGGACCTGCTGTCCCAACATCCCAGCAGACATGAACAGCATGGTCCCATCAGATTTCTGCTCAGCAGACACAAATCCTCTGCTCTTGTACGTGTAGAGAAATTAAAATACAGAGCAAAGCTCACATGCATGGGACGTGGTAGTGCAGGAATGAGCCATGTGATTCCTCTTGCCCAAAATCTCAGAAGGCCTACCAAGTGAACTTCCTGTTAAGCAACAGGGAGGGAAATTGATGATTGAAGAGTAGAAAGAGATTCTCTGAAGCACCCATTCAGCACATATCACTGGCTGTGACAAATCAAGATCCATCCCTTCTTATCCAACATGCAAGTGTGGTACAGAGCACCAGGAATGTGTAGGAGCTTTTCCTGCAGCCCAGCTTCTGCCCTGCGCTCTTTTCAAGCCCACAAACAGCAATTTCTTTCCTGCAAAGATCGAGTATCCCACCATAATTTCTGAGCTAAACTGCTGCATGCACCAGCATCCTTTTCTCTTTGCTTCTATACCTCTTTCAATCCCACAAAATCCCTGGTCATTACACTGAGTCCAGCTTAGGGTGCCCAGTGGTTGCACACACAGGTGTTCACAGACATTTTTCAGGCTGATTTCCTGCCAGCAAAGCCTAAAAAGGATTTTTGATTATATTGGTGCATTGCTTTAGTTATTGATTGGAGAGAGACTTCTAAAAGGAAAAGGTGTTGAAGACTGGATGGACTTTGGAGCACCC
Organism: Irena cyanogastra; assembly: GCA_013397155.1. NCBI lineage: Eukaryota > Metazoa > Chordata > Aves > Passeriformes > Irenidae > Irena > Irena cyanogastra. The sequence goes on from VWZV01014951.1 coordinate 116,831, forward strand.
TGGTCTAGTGGAAGGTATCTCTGCTCATGGCAGCGGCTTGGAGTGAGATGATCTTTGAGGTCTCTTCCAACCCAACCCAACCCAACCCAACCCAACCCAACCCACTGTATGATTCTGTGATCTATGATTCTGTGAAAAGGGGTGGGGGACCTGCAGGCTTGACCTGGAGCCTCTGCAGCCTTGGAAAGCCCAGCCCAGGCTGTCCCCTCACCTCGGTGGACTCCTCCTGCTCGTTGATGACGAGGAAGGCGTCCTCGGTGGCCTGGCGCTTGGCGTCGGCGATGGTCTGCTCCATGCGCGCCCGCTCCGACGCGATCATCTCAAACGCCTTCTGCTCCGCCTCGGCCACCGCCTTCTGCACCTCCGACATGGCCTGCCGCTTCACCTCGTTCACAGCTTCTTCTGGAAGGAAAGAGCAGCCTCACCCACCCACCCTGGGCATGAGGGGAGCCTCCGAGAGAAACACAGCTCCAGCAGTGTGCTCCTAGCACCAGCATCCCGACTAGTGGCGAGGCCGGGCTCAGTCCCATGGGATGCCCGCGGCATCACAGAGGAGCAGAGCCCTTTGGAAAAGGCAGGGTGGGGAGGATGGCAGCCAGATGTGCACATCCTGGGGTGTTCCTGCAGCTGGGCTCCTGCTGTTTCTGCCCAGCAAATCCGCAGCACGTGTGTTTTGTGTTTACCCCGAGCGATCCAGCAGGATCCCGGCCGGGGTCATCGCAAACACTCACCGGCTTTTTTCCAGATCTCCTCCGTGACGTAGCCCGTTCCCGACCTGCTGCTGAACTCCCGCAGGGAATCTGCTGGAGTAAGGGACACAGGGAAAGGTTGGCAAAGCCTCATCCCACCCAGCTCACGTGCCCAGTGGTAGCTCAGGACATCACGGGGCAGGGAAGGATTGACCAGCTAAAACTCAAAGCAGAGGATTCCTACGGTTAAAGCCACTCCTCAAACACTCGGATGATAAATTACAACATTTAATTAGCACCTTGCATAATTTATGACACTGTATAACCTATCTCCTGGTACTCTAAAACAGCAGGCAATGTTTATAAATGTATATTATCCAACTTTTGCACTGTCTAGAGGCTGTGAGCATCAACCTGTACACCAGCAGTTTACATTAAGCACAGCACTTCCCAATCCCAGGGTAATTCAAAGGTTTGAACTGATGGACAAACTGTGCTCCAAGACACCTGGAGATGCTGCCTGATGCTTAACTGAACCTTCTCACAAGAGCAATAGAGCTCGAAAATTATCCCTAGGTCCCAAAAGGGGGGAAAGCAGCAGTGTTCTAAATTTATATTAAAATTTTAAATTATATCACCTTTAACAACAGGGGGCTGGAAGTGTATTAGTCATGATATATTTAAATACAGAAGGGCTAAAAGCTGGCTGTGCCTCCTTTGTCACACACACTCACTGCTCCTCAGGCTTTGCGGCAATTGGAGCCAGGGGCACTTGGATTCCTTGCAGGAGGATTCATTCTATATTTTGTATACAAACAAGTAGAATATACATCAAATTGATGCTTATTCTTGCTGGAAGAAATCCATTTTTATTACTGAATGACAGAGGGTTTTTTCCCCAGAACTTCTTTTGCAGTGGGTTTGTTTGGATGGAAATCAGAATTACATTGAAATAAATCAGCATTTTAGACTTGTTTTTTCTATAGGGTCAAACCTCTGCATACCGCATGGGGAAACTAGTCAGCTTTGATAAAGTTGACTCACAATACAAAAACAGAATTAGTAACACAGGTAGCTATTACGCTTATAAAAGCCTTTGGTATTTTTATAATAAATAGACCTTGGCAATTAAAATCATTCCAGCAAGAAGGACTGGAAGGTGGAGAGTAGTGGAGACTAACACCTCTCCCCTGCCTTTTCACCGCTGGCTTTATCAACTTTGGACCAACTTTGGCCAGCAGTGACAAGGAAAGCATGAGCAGAGGTGCCTTTAGACAGTGACAGAAGCTTCCTATGTCGCCTGTCTTCAAACCCTTGAGAAAAACCCTTAAGACTGGCAGGAACAACCCTCCCTCCCGCTCGCCGGAGCTGTGCCCCGCTCACCGCTGCCCACGGAGTCGGCGCTGGCGGGGCTGTGCTGGCGGCTGAGCAGCTCGGCGCCCGCCTTGCGCGGCTCGGCCGTCTCGGAGCAGCGCCGCTTCCAGTAGTTGAGCTCCTCCCTGTCGGCCTCCTGGCAGCGCCGCAGCACCGCCATGGAGCGCCGCGTCTTCTCCACCATCTCCATGATGCAGTTCAGGGCCTGTGCGAGGAAAGGGTTCTCGGTCACCCCGGTGGATGGACCACACCAGATGAGACAGGAGCGAGGCCGTTTCCCAGGGCTGGGGATGGTGCCGTGCCCAAGGGTACAGCACTAGGTAGGGTGACCACAAGATGCAGCTCAACGCCTTCAGGCCGTGCTCCTAAAAGTGGAGAGGAGAACTCCACCACTTTCCTATGGGATTAGGGTTGGTTATGATCCTGGTTGTCAGTGCTCCAGAGTCACAGTCCAACTCCAAATACTCAGCTACTGGGCCTCTGCTCTACCCCAACACCATCTCCTCAAAAAAAACCCATTAGCTTTAAACCGTGAGGTCTCTCTGCATTTATGATCAAAGCTGAATTTTAATCCCATCTCTTTGACAGAAACAGCAGTGAAGTGCCTGGAGGAGCTGCCTTGCTCAGAAGGAAAAAGCTCAGCATAAAATCTGCCAGAAGCACCAGGTCTTGCTGTTGGTGCCTTTTTTGACTCTATAAAAGGCTGGCACCTCAGGGAAAAAAAAAGTCTTAAAATAGTAATAGTAAGTCTTAAAATAGTAAAAGCAATGATAGGTTTACTCATTTTGTAAGTCCATATCCTGACTGCACTTAGTGCACTTGTGCTGGCCAGGGCTGGGGCAGAAAAGATCCCAGTGGGTATAAGGCTGAGTTTGGTGGCTTAGCCAGCCATGCTCTGCAGGAGAATCTCTCCAGCTCCAGACACTTCGTCCACACCAATTTTAGCTTCCACTGACCACGGGCAGAGGAAACCTGCCAGCAAAGTGCTACAGCTCCTCTCAGCCCTCCCCACCATCCACCTGCTTATGGTGGCTTGTTCCTCCACCAGCCACCAGGAGAGCCTGGATGTGGTATCAACAAGGAAATCACCAAGTGGAGCAGGTGGAACACTGGGTTGCTGCCTCCCACAGAGCTTCCCACAGCCCCTGCCATTCCTTACGTGATCGAGATGCTTCCACTCATCCGCCCACTCCCTCTCTGTCAGGCGGTGATCCACCAGCTCGTCCTGGTAGCCTCCATTCAATCCTGCAACAAAACAGCCCCAGAGGGATTAGATGGACCAATGGAGAGAGAAGTGGCCCCAAAGCAAGAATAAATATCTCTATTTCCAGCCCCACAAAGCTGGGATTTTAAAACACATCTCTAGGTGGCAGCTCCACAGGGGTAATTCCACGCTGGTGCTTTTTTATCCCTGTCTGCTTCACTGTCTGTGAAGTGCTACAATCCACTTGTGGCTCCAGCTCTGACCTGCTTGTGGAGCTGGTTCTCCTGTTATAAACTCACAGCAGCTCAGAGCCTGTGATTCAGGCTGTTGTGCTGGAAACACATCATGCACCTCCCACACATCCCTTGGAGAAACAGGGCAGGGGGTCAATCTCTACTCTCCTGCTTTGGAGATCTTGGAAAAGTTAATTTCTATTTCCCTGCCTTCTTTTCCTGCCTGCTGGGTTGGCTACACTCAACTCACACACTAAGTCCTTCCTCCTCACCCTCAGTGACTCCAGCCTTCATACAGGGAAATACAAACTCTCAATCTTCCTGTTTGTAACTTCCCATGGGGAGCTGTTTCCTCTGAACTCCCTGCAAAGACTCAGCTGTGAGGACATGCCCAGCATCACACATCTTTGGGTATGAGTGGCCAAGCAGAGACCAACACCAAGGCTCAACGAGGAGCCCTCCAGACTCTCACCAAGCCCGCCGTGCCTGTCCCGGATCTCTCTGTGCTCCAACATCTTGCTGGGGTCCCTGTAGAGGTGGGAGGTGGCAATATCCTCCAAGGTGTAGTGCTGGAGGGGTGGTGGAGTGGGGTGGAACTGCCCGCTGGGGTTCATCAGGGGGATGGTGAGGGCAGGGCTGTGCCGGGGCGCGGGGCTGATGGTGCACACCCTCTTGGCTGGAGGCTCTGTCGGCAGCGGCTCCCTCTCAAAGCTGCTGTCTTCCCTCCTGCAATCACACCAGCAGAGACAGGCGTTCCTTAGCATCCCATAAATGTACTCAGAAAGATGCAGATTTGGAATCAGCAGAGTTTGGGCAGCAATGATTTTACCAGGGGGTGAATGCAGAGAGCTCAAACAAATGCACTCAATTTGTGAGGCGATGCACAAAGTGACCCCATCACAGAAAAGGGTTCAGGATGCCTGAGTGTTGTGATTCATCTCTCTGAGCATGACCAAATTAAAATTTCACAGTTTTTATAAATTTGAGGCATGCTCCACATAATTGCATAACAACTTTTATCTTGGAATAAAACGTGGTGAAAATGAAGTGCATGCTTCCCAGCCCTGCCAATGCCTCCATTCTTTGCCTTGGGGGTGGGAAACTGCTCAGCTCTCTTGGCTCAGGCTTTTCAGTGCTACCCAAAAGTCCCTCTGGGACACAACCTGCCTGAAAGAGGAACCCAACCTGAATTCATAGTGCACTAGGAGCAGCCATTGGAGTCTTAGAACAGCCAGAATAGTTGTTGGGAGTGGTTAGATCCTGTATGCTGCTTAAAGCTTTGTCAGCAGCAAAGATAAAACAAAAGTCATGACTTCAACAACTGAGCAGAGTGACAAAAGCTGTTTTTCACACCTGTCTGGACTGTGCCTCTTGCCATTGCCATTGACCTCGATGAGCAGCTCGGAGGAGTCAGCAGGAGACGTGGTGTTGGTGTTGAGCAGGATGTGCTCGTGCTGTGCCAGGTACTGGGAGGGCGTTTGCTTGGCAGCACGGGCACAGTGAAGCAGCTCCCGCTGCAGCAGAGGGAGGTTGGCCTGGAAAACAAGCACAGGGCTGGATTACACTAGGGCAAGGGTTTCCAGCTGTTCCAAAAGGTTTGGTCTTCATTAATAGCTTCATCAGAGCAGTAACACCTGTGACCCATGACCCCCAGTCAGGATCCCCCAGCTCCTGGTGTCTGCACTGTCAGATTTAGCTGTATTTTCCCAGGAGCCTGATGTTGGTGGACCCAAAATCCAAGTGTTACAGGAAGCACCATGTGCTTCCAGCATCTAGTTACCCAGAGATGTTGTGGAAGCCCCATCCCTGGAAGTGCTCAGGGTGAGGTTGGACAGGGTTTGGAGCAACCTGGGCTAGTGGAAGGTGTCCCTGCCCATGGCAGGGGGCTGGAAGGAGATGAGCTTTAAGGTCCCTTCCAACCCAAACCATTCTGCGATTCTGTGATTTAACCATCCCAGACAGACTCCGTGTGCCAGCACTTCAAACATTCTAGATCTGAACATTTGCAAATAAGATTATAGGCTCAGAAGCTGCCACATGGAGCTTGGTTTGCCTCCTTTATCTCCAGCACACAAGCAGACATATGTGGCACACAGCACAACGTCAGCCAGTCCCACACGGCCAGCACTACACTCTGTGCAGTCTGTCTTGGGCTCCAGCAGAATTGCTGTGGTGCTTGCAAGGAGAGCTTTCCCAGCAATGTCACAGTGCCAAGAGGTACAGGCAGGCACACGAAGTGTCAGCAAGCCCCAGCAGCTCCCTGTCACCTTCAGGAAGGGGATCACAAATGGCCGGAGGGGGAAGTTGGTTGCCTCTTGCAGCTTGCAGTGGAATTCCTCGATTGTCACCGTCGAGTTCTGAGAAAAGAAATCAAGAAATGAAATGGCAATTTGTTCTTATTTTTAGACATGTGGGAAATGGCTCCAAATGAACAGAACTGGGAGGGAGACAGCATCTGCCGCTCCAGGACTGACAGTGTTTGCATTGGATCCTACTGGATACAGCCAGCAAGGCTCAGGCCAGCAGAGCAGGAATGCTGCACTAGGAGAGGGGTGGGAACTGCCTGGCTCAGCATCCCCCAGCTCCAGGGTGAGAGGCAGAGGCTGACTCCAGGGCAGCAGGACCCAGCTGGCATCTATTGCATGCTGGGGCAGGCTGTGCAGAGTCAGACTTTGATCCCAGCTGCTCAGAACAGCATACTTTCCTCCCCTTCCTCCCTTTCAGCTCTCCTTATCTAACCTATCTAACCTGATGGAGTCTCATCAACTTTCTGTTCACCACGGTCCTCTCCTGGTCCAGCCCTGCCTCTCCTGGGGCTGCTCAGGCTGGGGAATCCCTGGGACAGCAGTATTTGATAACCTGCATATACAAAACTCACCCCTGCAGCAATAAGCACAATCTGGGGTGAGAACAACAGCCAAAGGGACCTGGACAGCTTCTCCTTCCTGCCCCAAAAGGGTAGGCTAAAGTACTACCCCACATCCATGGAATTATATGTGCTATATAAATGCAGCAGCAGCAGTTTACATCCAGTGCTTAAGCCCTGGGAGTGACCCAGAGGACATGGACAGACTCAGGTTTGCCTTGGAAGCAGAAATGCTCCAGGCTGCTGCAGTCTAGCTCCCTTCAGTGCCTGCAGAGCCTCAAAAGAAAATGTGCCAAAAAGCAGAGACCAGTGCAGGAGCCCCACTGGGTGCCCCAGGGGACCACAGCTGCCCAGGGCTCCAGGGCCTCAGTCCAAGGTCACAGAGTGGTTTGGGTTGGAAGCATCCTTAAAGGCCATCTCATTCCACCCCTGCCATGGCAGGGACACCTTCCACTATCCCAGGCTGCTCCAAGCCCTGTCCAGCCTGGCCTTGGGCACTGCCAGGGATCCAGGGGCAGCCACAGCTGCTCTGGGCACCCTGTGCCAGGGCCTCCCCACCCTCACAGGGAACAATTTCTTTCTAATATGCAATCCAAACCTCCCCTTTTTCAGTTTAAAGCCATTCCCTCTTGTCCTGTCACTCCATGCTTTGTAAAGCATATGGAGTATCATGTCTAATGCACTGGACAGCATTTCTCCCAGTTATTCTGGATAAATGCAAACACTGGATACAATTCCGCAGTAAGATCTGTTCATTTGGGTTTGAAGGGTATTCTCATGGCAGGGATTAGGAATGAGATGATCTTTAAGGTCCCAAATCAAACCATTCTGTGATTCCATGATTTACAGAAAAGCTTTGTCCAATTCCTTCCAGCTTTCCTTAAGTTTAGCTGCACACAAGCTCGTGCCTAAGCCACTGGACCAACAGCTTTTTGAAACACAGCAAAGGCAAGAAAAAATAAATCATTGAGTTTCTCAGGAAGCACAAATGTGAGAGTCTTGCTCAGCAAAGATGCAGACAGACAACACTGTGTGCCAGGATCTGGGAAAAGCCAAGCAGCCCGGGATGGTGCAGGACTTACCACGAGGGCCAGAACCAGGGTCCGGACCTTCTCCCCGATCTCCGGAGAAATGTCATTCCCAAACTGCTGCAGGGTGGTGAGGAAGCGCTTCAGCTTGCTGAGCTGCCGGGCTCCACACGTGGCTGGGAGCTGCTGGTTGGTCAGTGAGGAGGAGGAGGATGAGGAAGGGCCGTTGCTGAACCTCTGGGGTGGGGATGGGGCCCCGTTCAGTGTCGGGGGGGAATGGTTTATCCCGTTGGGCACTGCAAAGGGGAGACAGAAGTGATGCTTGTGTATCTCACTGGCACATCCCTGTGGTCTGGTGAAGTGGATCCATCCTCCAGCCAGGAGGCTGCTGCTGCTGAGGGGCAGTTCAGATGGCTCCACCTCGCCCAAAGAGAGACCTCTGCCCTGCGCCTGCCATCCCTCCCTGGGGATTTACAGGGAGTTTCACAAACACAGTTGTTTTTTCCAACCTGGTCCCATCTGCAACTTTGCCTCCTGTAAGTGGTGAGCATGTCGAAACAGACTGAAGGGCTGGAAGTTTGGGAACTTGGCAAGGGATTAGGATAAATTGTTGACATCCCCATGCCGTGGTTGTGCAATGTCAAGCCCTGTCTGATGAGCAGCTGTGCACTGAGGCCCCAGCTTGGTATAAACCCAGAATTTCAGAGCGAAAAGCACATCATTGGAAATAGAGTCACAGCTGATCCACAGGGTTTATCTTTAAAAACCCAGCCCCGAATCCCTTACGGATTTAAGTGCTGACAAGGGAGCCACAAGGTATAAAAACCATTTCAAGTGATGATGTTCAGAGAAGCCCTGAAACCACCTGGCAGAGCTGCCCCTTGCCTGTGGGAGGAGCAGAAACTTGCAAGAAAAGATGCCAAAATTTCTGCTGCAGCTTCACGAGGATCATACTGAATCCTGATGAACCCAGTGAGGGGTTTTTCAGAGAAGACAGGAGGTAATTGAACAGTTAAACCACTCTGGGGCATGCCAGGGTCGGAGGCTGGAAAGGCTCCACACACCTGGACCTTCGTGGTGAGCACAGGAGGGAAACTTAACCAGAGTCAGTTAAGATGCAAGGAAAGATAAGGGTAAAGAGACCAACAAAGGTGGTTCCTGGCAACCAAGGGGTGACAGCCCTCACAGACAGATGATGAGATGAAAGTGAAGGCCAGCACTGAAAGGATGGAGGCACAAAGGCAATGTGAGCTCATGCCTTTTGTTATGGAGCAAAGCAACCTGAAAAACTCCTGTTTTCAGGACGGGATGCCAGGATGTACCCACAGGTACAGCTCCACAGAGTACACCAGAGCTGTGTGAAAGGCAAGGCCTTTCTGGTAATTACTCATAAAGGCCTTTATTTCACTATAAAAGGGTTATAAATAGGGTGAAGCTGCCAAGAGAAGCTCCTCTCAAACAGCAAAGGCCGAGCAGCTCCGTGCTCTCCGGCGGCCACAACTGAGGCACTTTCCTCCTTCTCTATTTCACTTCCTCTTATTCTTTCAGATGAAAGTCTGGGGAGAACAACAGGCTCTATTTATACCTCAGGAGAAAGAGGGCTGTGAGACACCCCTAGGGCTGCAGGGACCCTCAGGAGAGGCTGCCAAGGAAGGAGCAGAGGATGCTGGCGGACAGCGGGATGCCGTTAAACACAGCCCCGTAACCGCGTTGTGTTTTTGGGCTCACCCCTCCTGACCCTCTGCCAACGGCACCACCGCAGGGCAGCTGGCAGTTATCTGATCCTGCACAGCACCAGGATCTGCTCCACCACAGACCACACAGCCAGGCTGGCACCTTGACTTCCAGGTGAGAGCACGGCACCGGAGCGAGCGAGCCAGCGTACCAAGACCAGTGGGATTGCCAGTTTGGGGACAGCAGGATGATATAATTCCTGGGAACCAAGTCATCATCTAAGGCTACTCTTAAATTCTGCCTTAGGTGCTACGTAGTCAAAGGTTGTTCTGCTTCTCCAACCCTGTGTTAGTGATCCACAGACTGACATGGCTTTGTTCCAACTGCTCCACCTCACCCTCCCAAGCCATGGGCTGTGACAGGGCAGGTCACACCCCCACTGAGTGGCCAAGGCCCTCTGGTGCAACTGAGAAATGGAAAAGCAAGAATGAACTTCACCACAGGTCGCATCTCTCATGTGTCTTGGAAAGAGGCAATTAAGTCATCTGCAATCAGCAGATTCAGGCTTCTTGGCCCTTTACAGTGTGCCAAGCATCCTCATTGGAAAAATTAATTTCTGTCACTTTGCTAATGGTCTTTTTCTGCCTGAGCAAAAGGAGAGCCATTAAAAACGCCTGAGCACATAAAGATGGGGACAATGTGTCTGGCGGGATAACCCAGTGATTAGTGCTGCTGCCAGCACATCACAGTGTGCCCTCCAGGAGGCTGGGCTGGAAATCTCCAAATCCCACTGCCAGCATGGAACTCTGAGATAGCCCAGACACTGTCATGGACAGCACAGCAATGCAGAACCAGCTAGGGAACACTCTGTGCAGGGAAAAGGGGTGAGGAGAGCATGGAAAATATGTACATGCCATGTGTGGGGGTCAGATAACTCCATGCCCAACAAAGTAAAGCAGCTTTGCTCCGGAACAATGCTTTTAAAAAGACATTAAATGGCTTAAATGTTGGCTAAAGAAGGGAAAAAAAGACCTTTTCTAGGCTGTAAGAAAAGGCTGAAGGTCCTTTCCATCCATGGAGTCACCTCTGAGCAACACTCAGCTAGAAGAAGTGGGTGCAAGGCTGTGCTACAGCTGGGCAGGATCAGGACTGACTGTGGCTTAATATGAAAGATTATAAAGAGAAGATGGAAGAAAAGAGAATCTGGAGGGACAGCAAGGAATTTTCAAGGCTGGGAAATTAAAAAAATGAAAAACTTTCTAATCTCAGCTGCAGGAATGCTGTCTGCAAAGTGAGATACAGCAGAGTGGGAATTAACTCCTCCAAAAGATAAAGAGGAAAGCCCAGCTCTTGGCTTGCTTGAAGCTGACCTGATAAAAGATTCAATTTCTTAAGGAGTTTATGGTGGAAATCAAGGCTGCACCTGCAAATAGAAAGACTCAAGGCAGCAGCAGGAGCAAGGCAGGAGCAGGCAGGGGGGCAAAGGGGGATTACAAACCCTGTTTTATGTCCTGCATGCGCTACCGAACTGCAGGAAAGCCCCGGCCCCCCCTCCCTCCCAGCCAGGCAGCATCACCCGCCGTGCCCTGGCTGATGGCTGGCACATCCCAGTGAGTTCTACGAGCAGAGCCTTCCCTGCTGGCTAGAGCTGGTCCCAGGACAAGCAGCACTGCTGGGCTTACGTGCAGTTGGAGTGAAGGACACGGGCCGGGGGCCGCCGGCGTTGACGGGGGGCAGCGGCGGCATGTTGGGAGGAGAAGACCTGGACTGTATCTTCACTTCCACGGGCGATCCGGGCATCACTGGCACCCTCTTCTCACCAGCAACTGTACCAAGAGAAGGTGGCAAGGCTTAGTGACAGTCAGTGACACGCATTTCCCCGCCCAGCACGCCGGGAACAGTTGCAAACGGGAAGATAAGACGCAAGGCTCCCACGCTGCTCTGGAGGGCCCTGAGCTGGGGACAGGCACCCAGGGTCATGCCCGTGGTGTCTGTGCTCACCATCCCAGTCTCCTGCCTCCATCTCCTCACCCCTCATGCCCAAAGATGCTGTTCAAAGTGTTTCTGTCAATTTGCTTAGCCCCTATTTAAGATCTCTCTGATACCCCCAGATTGACCCACACACCTCATTGAGCCCTTCCAGAGGAATCACAACCTCTGGAGCCATGCAACCAGTAAGCTGGACTTGGGCTGTGCCAGAAGTGACTGGAATGGGCCTGGGGTTGCAGAGATGAGCTGATATCAGCTACTCACAGACCCACTCCTGTGTGCAGTCTCTAGTGCCTAATCTATCACCAGCTCAAACTGCAGTTTCCCTTCCAGCCTTGAGGGATGTCCCAGCTCAGGGGAACAGTGTGACCACACTCCCAGCTCCAGTGGCTGGGATCAGCTTCACAAGACAAAAAGGAAGAAACATCCTAGTGTAATAGGGAGATGCCTTTTTTTTTTGAGAGGGGTGTTTTGGGTTATTTTTGTTTTTTAAAATGCAGACAACTCAGCAGAAAAAGCCTAAGGATCTCCAAAGCCAGTCCCAATCCAGGGTGCTCTGTATTGCACTGCCAGCATCTCCAGTGTCCATGACCCCAAAGAAATCACCCCTCTGAGACGATGGCCCCCACTCCCTACTCTTCAAGCTGCCTCTCCCCTTGCTCAATTAACTCACTAATGAGACGTGAGCAGCTTGTCCCACCCAGGAACACGGCCAGGTCTGCAGCATGGCCAGCTGCACCCCAGCTCAGGCTGTGAGGGAGCTCAACTCAACTTCCACCTCTCCTGTGATGCAAGCTGGGCTTGGGACCATTACCACCTAATTTGTTATCCACAGCTCTTACCAATAACTGTCAGCTGCAAGAAACTCAGCTTTTGAGCCCGGGCAAAGCGATTAAATGCAGCATTCCCATAGAGCACTGAATAGGTGGCAAAGTTCTGCACTGGAATACAACCCAAACCTGCTACTTCTTGACTCCCAACAACAAAAATGCTGCTTTTGAGAGCAGAGAAAACACAAACTGGCACCTGAGCCCTCGTGTTGCTGCCTGGGATCTGCTCTGTCAGCCCCAGCACCTGCTCTGCCACCGAGCTGCCTCATTTATTTTCCTTATGGCAAGTCATGGGGAATGCCAGCGAGGTAACGAATGAACTTTGTTATTCCCAGCATTTCTTTCTGCTGTTTGCAGGAAGGGGAAGCAGGGATGATACACACTGAAAATCCATGTTTTCCTGCCCTGTCAGTACAGGTGGAATAACTTGGGTTGGAATCTCTACAAAACCCACATCTCAGAACATTTGTGTCTTCATTTATCTAAGCCTGCTTCCAAGAAAAGGAAAAAATTCTAGGCTTTGCTTTCATGATGTGGGAAGATATTGAAGCCATGGGAAACTACTAATTTTAACATACAATAACTACATTAATCCCATATTGCAAACTACTGTACATGTGGTCCAGCTTCCACACAATTGAACCCTGATGTGCAGACTCTGCCTGTCATTCCCATGGATAAATATGATATTCAGATGAATAACCATGCATTGATGTAGGAACATCCTATTCCAGCAGGTGGGTTTATCAGCAAGAGCAGGGAAAACCCCCTGACTTTCTTTCCTCTCTACATAAATGCAGGAAAACAGTGAAATTTTGTACACAGGGTTAGGGGTATTCCTACTACAAAAAGTCTGAGTTCCCTCACCCAGGAAAGGAAGAGACACATTGCTAAATGACCCAATTTTTTCTACCAAAACAGCACTATCTGTGCCTCTCCAGCACTTGGTGCCAGCTGCCTGATGACCATCCAGGGACCCACTGTCACCCACCTGCCTCCCCTTCTTCTCCCATGAAACCCCTTTTCCCAGGTGTACGTGGCCAACTTGATATTGCCATACTCTGGAGAGCATTAAATCCTTCAGTTCTCTCCTATTCCTTCCTAAAATGTTCCTAGGGCACATTAAGAAAGTAGAACTAATTTGGTTAATTTACAAGGAGGGAGATAAATTTTGCATAGAATTTATAACCCCAAAATAAAACCAGCTACTGTGTGAGACACCAAAACTGAAGCCCACAAGAAGCCAACACCTTCCTTTCCAAGCCCACTCCAACAGACAAGAAGCAAACAGGATTGTTAAATTTAAAAGCTTCCTGCTAATGACCTGGGGCATCTATAAATGCAGATAAAAACCATCTTTCTGAAGCTCTCCTTTTTTATCCTAAACATATCCATTTAATGAGAATCATCTGAGCAAACCAGGCTGTGACCAAGGGTTTGAGTCAGCCTTGAGTTGACCTGGGGCTAAAACTGAGCCAGTGATCTGCTCCCTGGAGAAAGGCTGCCTTCTTGGTCTCATTCTTTCACTTCCAACACTTGGAAATATTTACTGGCTCACCGAGAGCAGCTTTTCAGTGCTGCCTCCATTTGCACAGGGAGAATGCAGAGATGCTCCTCAAAACGTGTGCAAGTCACTCAGCTATGTCACTCACCTAAAGAGCCAAATACCATCACAGATTTTGGATGATACTCTAACAAGAATAATTGTTGTCAATGAGTGGATGCTCCAAGCACCAGAGCAAGATACCTGCCCAAACTGGAAACATGGCACTGTTTTTCTTCAAAAACTCCTCCTTCCAAACCTTACCCGGATCAGAAACACAAATGCTGTTGTTAGTTCTCAAGCATTGCCTGCTGGAGCAGGCCAGACATATTTATGGCACAAGGCTTTGCCTGCCAAGCTGCCAAATGTCCAAACTTTGCAGTGACACGTGCTCAGCTCTGCACCAAGGTGACCAGGGACAGAGACGGCAGCAACGTGGACACCTGGGTGGGAGAGCTGCCCTCCCGCCCTCAGACACACTGGAATTTCCCGTGGGAAGATGACTCAGAGAAAACAAAACCCAATGAGACTCTACTTTAGCCTTGGCTCCATGCAGGAATCCCATCTCCTCCCAGCAGTGGCGGGTTTGCAGCGCAGATCTCGCAGCTCTCAGCCGCTCACGGTGCCAGCTGGGCACGGGCAGCTGCAGCCACAGACCAGCCTGTGCTCCTGCCCTACATATTCCTGTGTTCCACTTAAGGAGCCCAGGTGTGCAAGAGAGCAGAAAGCCCCAGAGCTGTGAGTACACCTGGAGCCCTCCCTCCCTCCCTCTCTCCCCGGGTTCATCTGGCTCCGCTCTGGCTGTCGGTGTGCACCAGATTTCCTTCGCTGCTCCAGTTGCCATCCTGGCGTAACAAATTAAAAAGGAACATATGTCAGGATTAAGTGCAGCTGATGGTTTTCCTTTCTGGAGAGGAGAAAGAGCAAAGTGAGGCAACGGGACAAGATGCCAAAAAAAAATCTGGGGTCTCAACTGATGCTCAGAGAGGTCCCACTCCTGCATTCCCAGCTCTCCAACACCACAGCACATTTCAGAGGGGCAGTTTCAACACCAACTCCAGACAGATTTCATCCTGTTTATTTTTCTAAACAAGACTTCCACCTATGGTGTTTAGTACAAAGAGATTGGGGCTGTGACAGGTAACCTCAGCATTTACTTGCACTATAAACTGTATAAAGAAACTGCTTTATTAATGTTTTCATGCCTGTGGGCTTGAGAAAAGGGAAAAGGCAGAAGAAAAAAAAACAGCAACGAGTTAGGGAGTATCTCAAGTATACTGAAATTTAAATTAATCCTTAAATTCCTTTGGCAATTAGAGAATAAGCTAAATGATGAAAAAGAAGTAAAAACAGTGCATGAGGAGAACTGGATGTCACCTTCCCCAAAGAAACAAGATTAGGAACTGGAGAAGAGTGACAGTGAGGCAGACAGACACAAAAGGTCTCCTCCTCATCCTCTTCCCAAAATTCAAAATGCAATTCAAGGCAGTATCAGGAGGTGCTTCACTCTGCTCAAGAGAAAGCCTTGATCCACATTCCCTGGCAGAGCCATGGATTTGCTGACACCAAGGGAAGAGAGGAAGAGCCACTGCTACAGAGCAGAAAATGGGGATGCTTTATATGAATTTACACTGCAGTGTCTGCAGGGGCACAATTTAATCCAGTCACCTCCCTGAGTGATATCTTCAGGCCATTCCTGATGCACAGGAAGGATTCCCCTTGATTCCATGGCATGAGAGTTAAGGAGGAAGGATGAACCTGCCTGCCCTGGGAGTGATTTTGGAGCTGTCATTTGTAAATAAGCTGCAAAGAGTCAGAACTGTGTCTCACCAACTCATGTGCCAGACTCGAGCTCTCCAGCTTTCTGTAGAAGTCAAATAATGAAATATATTGGAAGAAATAAGAGAAAATCACATGAAACACGAGACAGCCCTGCAACACCAGCAGCTATGCCCAGGTAAGGGTTTGCTTTTCCCTTTGGCAGCTTGCAGGACAGAGAACAGGCTCAAAATCAGACCTTGTCAACAAAGCTTTTACCACTGAGTAGTTACACTGCAAACCTGTAAATTAACAAAGGTGGTTTTTGAGTAAAAGGTTGTGTACAAGGGTTTGCCCAGTGGTTCAGGCTCAAGAGGGAACACATGCAATGATTTCAGACAGGAAAGAGAAGTTTAGTCAAAGCAGATGTTTTCAACTTTCATCCGGAACAGGCAGAACATATTCATGACCTAAAAAACCTCTCCTCACCCCAAAAAGTTGAAAGCCCCAAATTCATACCTGCCTCTTGAGAGCAAGGGACTGGAGAACTGTCCCAGTAACACGGTCAGGTCCAGCAGGAGAAATTCTTTGGTCACCCGTGAGCCAGATCTGAGCTTATTCCAGAGCCAGTGGACAAACAGACATCCCAAAGGTGATCCAGCCCATCCCAAAACATCCCTCAAAGCAAGGGAGATCAGCCACACCTCTCTTCCCACTGGCCCTGACACCTCAGGTGAGCACCGGGGCTAGAGGCAGGAATTATAGATCACCTTCAAGTCAGCAAAATGAGCCCTTCTTACAAACAGTCCTTGGAACTTCTTCCCCCACCGCTGACATGGATCAGAGTCCCTGGTTTTAGATAAAGCAATGCCAAACTTGGCTAAGTGGATAGAGAGGCCATTGGAAAGAGGGAAACAAAGGAGAGACAGACCTCTAACAGCCCCCTCTGACCCAAACTATTCTATAACTCTGCAGGTAGCTCCGTGTCTCATGCTGGAGGGCAGGCCAGGGAAATGCCCGAGCCCAGCCACGGCAGCCCCGATGTCCCCAGCGAGGAGGAGGTGCAGCAGTTGGCTCGTCACAGGGTCCCTGTTGATCGTCTGAATGCAGACGAGAGGCAGCATCAGTGTAACCTGACCTGATAATGTAAATAGGGTGAAATGAAATATGGTTCGCCACCTCCCCAGCTTTGGCGAATGTTTATTTTGAATAACATGCTTATCTGCTCCAACTGCTCACCATCTGTTTTCAGTCTCCACCAAGCTAATATTTTTCACATTTAGGAACTGAGAAATGGGAAGAATTACATTTAAATTTTATTAACATCTTTCCTCCGCTCCAAGGTTGCCTTTCCCTCCCCTTGATGGCTCTAAGCCATCTGTAGAGCACCTTTGCAGTTCTCCAAGGCATGCAGATGAGAGGTGATCTACATGCAAAGCAAGAGCATCGTTACTCAGGCTTCCAGAAGATGCCATTTACCGCTTCTCCACTGCAATTCCCTCCCTCACCTGCTTCCACACAGCTTCCCCCAAGCTCAAACTCCAATCACGTTGGCAAGGGAAAAGTAATATTTTATCTTCTTGCAGCATTGCTGCATCAAAAAGCGATGGAGGGGGAAGACTGAAGATAAGCATCAGGAACAAGGCAGCCAATATAGCAGCTTTCGGAAAAAAAGGATGGTTGGGTCTGTCCCAATTTGGAGGAGAGTGAGACACTGGGAGGTCTGTAGCCAAGACGACTTCTCTCTACAAATATTGACATTTATTTGCTTGTGGGGTAGTTTCTAGAGGTCTTTTCTTGAGTCAACAAAAGGTGATTTACAACCAGCACTGGGGGACACGAGTGTGTGGCATAACCAGGTCACCAGCAAGGGCTGGTGACATGAGGTCTCTGTCCATCCTCCTCCCTCCATGCCATGGAGTTGGCCAAGATCAGCATCAGTGGCAGTGGGTAACTCACGCCACCATACAGATATTTCCTCCACTCCATGTGATCAGCCTATTTTTACCCCATTTAGCTCGGTTTTACGGCACATCCCAGCTCCTGAGCTGTAAGATCCTGTGGGAGTAGAGAGGGCTCGGCACCTCTCAGGAGAGCCTTGCATCACGCAGGAGGGAGCTGCTGAGCCTGGGATAGGCATTTTATAAATCAAAAATAAACGCGTGTATCTCCATTGCCATCTAGTCCTCTCCCACACACAGCTGTTTCACTTTAAATCTCAATTCAATGTGGAACTCAGATAGAAGAACTTGAAAGAGCAAAGTATGTTATCGTTCACAGGCAGTCCAGAAAGCAGTTAATAAGGGAAATAAGATTAATAATTTATTCCTGAAGGCAGACTGCAGATCTTTATCCGTCCTGCCCTTCAGTGATTTTTATAAAATCCTATTAATGTGCCTGGCTCTAGGAACTCAGCGGTAGCACAGGTTGGATTTGGGAGCAGCTCCCAGGCAGACAAGGCGGCGGCAGCTCCAGCTCTGCCTGTGCCATGGCCGTGTCAGACCCAGCAGAACAAACCTGCCTGCAGGACATTGCTGCCTCCTGAGCTCTGCTTTCCTCTGGGGCCATGCACTCAGGCCAGCACCAAACCCTGGATGTGGAAGTCACCCCACAAACTATCACATCCAGCACACCCACAGCTGTTGTACATCAAGCCCCCAAATTCACCTCACTTCTAGAAGAATACAAACCACCCTGTTGTGGTAATCCCCACTCTCCTGCTCTTTTTTCCATGAAGAATAAGTTCCATGAAGAACAAGGAGAGAACAGTTACCCTGACAGCCATTTCCACCCAGGAGCTGTTACTGCTCTAGCCACCACACCACAGCCATCCCCGGCCCACACCACTAACAGCCCTACAAATAAATTTTGGGGACCCAAGTCCATCCCTTGATGTCCCTGGCAGCAGCTTTTGCTGATCACTGTCTCAAAGGGATGCTGTGAGCTTTGCCAGGGAGCCTGAGGTGCCCCGGGGCATGGAACCCTCCTCATCCTCACCAGCTGATTGCTCTGCCCTGTCAGAGACAGCCACCCTGGAGGGAGGCACACACTCCTGGAATATAGCCCGGGAGAATACATTCCTGGAAACCAGGGCCTGCATTGCAGTTTTAGGATAGGAAGCACTTTGGGGATTGAGGGGAGTGACACAGCCTCCCCAAACCACCCCTTTGGCTGGCTTATAACTTGAGACAGGGTACTCATTCAGCAAAGCCAGAGCTCCTCACTAATTCATTTGCTTAGATACTGCTAAGTATTTTGGTAATTTTTCATTAATTCCTTCTTCCATTTACCATTACAGAATTGAGACAATTTTTTTTTAAATCACCCACTCCCATAACAATATTAAGCAATATTTCCTCCTCCACACTATTTACTCCTTGGGCTAAAGCACTTGGAATGAAAAATGAAAGTAGTTACAGATATCAAACGGGCAATTATCACAATCATGGCAAAAAATTAGTTCTTAAAAGTCTCATCCTGCTGCACTGCTCTCCAAAGCCTCCGACTCTGAGCGGAACAACGGTGGCGGGAGCAAAGTTTCCAGATGGGAACATCTGTGTCTCATTTGCCTCAGGGAAGAAAACACCAGGAAGATTAACGGCTCCCGAGGCTGGTGGAGCCCAGACACAACACGTACAGAAGGGATACCATGGAGAAAGGCTTGGAGCAACAGCCTGCTATCAAAGATTGGGTTTTTTCATTTAATGATCATTTTGTGGTGCTTCTACGCGTGGGGAGATGAGATGTCAGGGCAAAAGAGAGCTTGGGTTTTATTTATTGTAAATGTTGTGTAGAGTGAAAGCAAGAATTGAGTTAATTATGCTTGTATTAAAAAATAAAATAACAGCAGCACTTCCCTATCTCAGCTATTTTTAGATAGAAAAATTAATTTTAAGAGTTGGCTTTAAGGGGTTACACTCCCAAAAGGTCTGAAATTGCTCCCTGCCCAAAATGTCAAGGCCATGGATTCGCCCCTCTGGGGTCCAGTGAACATCAAGTTTACACCAGAGAGTAAGAAGTGATCCAACAAGTGGGAAACTCATGCTTGAATGACCAAATCTCCCCTGGCAATGGCAGCAAAAACCTGTTTCCCTTAGGAGCATTCCTTAAATTCTGTCACAGTTTAGGGACCACATTTCCAAAGGTGGGCAGGCGTGTAATCCACAGGTTATACAGGACAACTGAGCACTGTAATTTTGAGAGTGCAAATCTGCTTTTCATTCTGCTTAGGCTAAACACTGTGGAGTAAATAAAGCTGGAACTTTTGTACCTGTAAAATTTTGGGAGGTCCAAAAGAGAGGAAACACAGTGAAACATGCTCTAAGTTCAGAAAGCATTTTCCACCTTAACAGAGGCTTCGAGACAGCCTTTAGGACATGATTTTATCTAGCCCTCATAAATCCTTTTAAAACTTGGATTGCTGGCCATTTAACAAGCAGCTCCACCCTTCTCCTGCTCTCCAGATGAAACACATTCGCACTGGGCTCCATTTTGTTCCCTCCTTCTCTGACCCAGCAGTACCAGCAAGGCAGCAGAGCCTGGGGAACCGTGGTTAATTGGCATCCTCTAATTACTAATTAGCTCCAAGGGGCTCTCTGCAGCTCCCAACAGTCAATAGGAATGCATGCACTGATTTAAACAGGCTTGGGAAAAGCAGAGCTGCTGAAGCAGGCTCCTAGGAGTGACCCAAGGAACTGCACAGGGAACCCACAGATCCCCATGGAGGATCCAGCACTGCAGCCCAGGCTGGGCTTCTCAGGAATGGCTCTGGAGGAGCCTCAGGGAGGGTTATAGGGGTCTCTCATCCAAGGGGAGCATTCTCAGGGGGTTCTGGCTGCTCTGCAGCTTCTCCTGCACAGATGCTGCAATTAGAGGTGTCCGAGCAGTGTTTGTGATTTAAAAATCCATCATAAGAGATTTAAGCCACAAATTCATCCCACCACCACCCCACAAACTCCATCTTGGACTCTGAGCGTCCTCGCTGCCTGACTTTACCCTTTACCAAAAGAGCTGAGGAGAGGGCAATGTGCACAGAGCAGATCCCAGCAGGAGCCAACAGCTGCCAGTGCAGCACATGCAGCGAGGCCACAGCTCCCACTCTGCAGCACTGCCCTGCCTGCTGAGCTGCTCCAGGAAATCCAGGTGAGCACTGCAGGTCTGGCATTCCCACAGCTTCCCCAGGACAACCCCCTTCCCAAAGGAATCCTGCAGCTTCTGCACTGTGAGTCTGGTTCATCCCAAAAGTGATGGTCACCAGGCCAGCGAGCCTCCTTTTTCACTGCCTGGTGGTTTATGTCCCACCTCTCAGTTTCAGAAGGAAAAGTTGTGAGAAAGGAGAACATTTTCTAGCCAATTCTGTAAGAAATTTAGGAGGTGCTGAGAAGGATGCTGTTTCTGGGTCAGCACAGTGAGCCCCTTTGCTGAAGGCTTCCCACCAGTGGTCCCACTCTGCCCACTGAGGGATGAATCCCTGCCTCTCCAAGGACAATCACTTTGGGAGTTTTCTGTGAGAAAAGCATCTCACTGAGCAGAGGCCACTGCACTGCCTGGTGCATTTTCAACCCCAAGCAGCTGAGGGATGGTATGATACCCCTTATCACAGTGCCAGGTGAGCTTAGATCCCAATCCCACAGCTCCTGGCACTGCAGATCCTGTCTCTGCTCCCAGTTAGCTGTTGGGAATAGGTTTGGCCACACTCAAGACAAACTCCTAGGGATGTGCACGGTCTGTACAAAAGCTCCCACAGATTGTTATATGGGCAGCAAGGTTTACTCCAGTTTCTTGTCATCAGAGAACCCAGAAATCCTTCAGCCACAGCAGCTCCTTCAGGAGACACAGCCATGTCCTTTTCCTCAGGCATCCCTGAGAGCGCGTTGGACCTCCACAGAGATCCTGCCTCACTGGGTACAACAAACACAGGCACTGTCCATGACTTGGACAGGTCCCCATCCCACAGTGACACACCCCAGGGATCTGCACGGCAGGACAGAGACAGCCTGGAGCACCGTGCAAGTTCAAGCAACACAAAGAAAAAGGGGAACAGCCTGAAAAATCATTACATCTTTCAAAATAAAAAGATGAATTCAAACCCACCTTAAAATCACCCAGTGACTGAAGATTTGGGAGCTTTAAACCTGATTACTTAAGACATACAGGAGGTGCTTAAAGTCAAGCTTTAAAACCATTTAAGAAGACATCCCTCTTGCTGTCCTCCATCTTCCAAACCCTGCTGCTTGATGGTTTGGTCCTCAACACTATAAATGAAGCTTAAAATCAGCAGTGACCTCAGAAAACAACCAATACTGAGGAAATCTGGACTTCTTAGAGCATCATGAATACCACTGAGCACAGGGATCTGGGCTAACGAGAACAGGAACAGCAGCTCTGGGGTTTTAGAGAAGGGGTATCCAGTGAGTAGAGAGAACTCCAAATGAGTAAAGCACAAACTGGGATAAAAAAAGTCTCTGCATACCAGGCAGACACAAAGCAGCAGTGCCAGCAGCTCAAGCACCACTACCAATAACTGTAAATAACAGCAATTAAAAAAAGCAAGGTCACTTCTGAAAGAAGTGAGATCTCAAGGCAGAAAACCACATTTAATCTATAACAACCAACGTGACCGCAGAGAGGCACAAACAATACCAAGGACACCCAAAGCTATTACAAAATCCTATATTAAACTAGGAAAAAACCCCCAAAACTAACAACAAACCTGTTTGTTAAGCACAGACCAGGTACAAATCCTGACCATCTGGAGAAGGAAACAGTCCAGAAGCTCATAGTCAGATGGGCCAGTTTAGATGAAAAAAATTGTCATTTTAGCAAAAACAAAACAGAAACCAAATCAGTGCAAAACAAACCACTAACCAAGTTCTACCACAAACCCAAAATGAAGCAATCAAGGAAGGATACAGAAAAACATCCCCCTTGGGTCCCTGAAGTCATACCATTTCCAAATATAAAGCAAAGTCTAAGACAGAGTCTCTCTTCTCCAGATGGAGGCTGAAGAGCAGGAGCTCACCACTGCCAGCCAGCCCCAGGGCTAAAGCTCCACCAGGCTTTATCCAAAACTGGGCAAGTTGTCCAAGAAATCAAGGAGGAACTTGGGAAAGATTTGGGAAATCTCTTTCATCCTTGTTATTTACAACCTCCTACAAGTGCCAGAGGGGACTCCATTCCTCTGTCAGTGTCTGCAGGGACTGGTCAGAGCAGGGACCAGACTCTGCTCTGTGGGGACAAGAGGGATGGGCAGGAACTGATGCCCAGGAAGTTACATCTGAACATGAAGAACTTCTTTACTGTATGGGATTTCCCAGGGAGAGTAAATATCTCCCTTACTGGAGGTATCCCAGACTTGTCTGGACACAACCCTGTGCCACGTGCTCTGGGATGACCCAGCTGGAGCAGGGATGTGGGACCAGAGGCCCTGCTGTGGTCCCTTCCACCCTGAGCTTGTGTGACCAGGAGCGTCCCTTGCCCCACAGCCAGGGTGGCTTTCCCAGGCAGCCCTGGCACAGTGCTGGCACTGCTGCCCACACCAACACCCCTCACAGTGCCCTGCTGATATTGCTGAGGTAGCCAAGCCTCATAATGACTCCCCAGCTCCCTGGCTCTGTGGAGAGCTCACTTCATTCACTTGGGCGCTAAGTGCATTCAGTGCTGCCCAGCTAATAGTCCCTGCCATCACTGGCACACACAGGAGCCCTGCCAAGATGACAATTCTGCCTCTTAAAAACACTCTTCACACCACTACACAAATGGCTCTTCCTCTGTGCCCCAAGCCTGGCCAGCTTGTGGGAAATTTCCACCATCCCCTGGAGCTGGAAGCACAGGAGGAACGCGCTTAGGGGGGTGTTTTGGAAGGGTGTAGGGGCCTGATGATGTAGAGGGGCCCCTACACACCTGGAGCCCCATCAGCCAGCATCTCCTGCAGAGTCCAGGCACAGAGAGATCAGGATGGACAGGAGAACCATCAAAGTTCAGTGTTTAAGATCACGGAATGGTTTGGGTTGGAAGGGACCTTAAAGATCTCTCTGCTCCAAAGCCCTGAACACCTTCCACCAGACCAGGCTACTCCAAGCCCTGTCCACGTGGAACATGAACACTGCCAGAGACGGGGGATCCACAGCTTCTTGGTCTGTTCAGGGAATGATCCCAGCAGAGATGGATGCACAGCAGTGACTGTTTCTGCTGTGCCTCCTTCCCCTCCCTCTCATGGGCAGCAGAGGTGGAGACCTTCCATGGATAACCTCTGGAGATTCAGTGATGGCTCAGCTGCTGCTGCACTCACTTTCAACTCATCACACAGCAACACAGCATAGGCAAGATTTTCCAATTCATCATTCTTAAGGTTGTCCTCAAGTAGTTACCAGTAACTTGCATTAACCTGCTCCCCATCAACTGGAGCATGGGGGAAGATAAAAACCCAAAAAGCTCAATTGCCAAAACTGCAAGCCTAAGTCACAAAACAACCCAGCAAACCCCCAAGTTTGTTCTAAACTGCCATTTTTCTCCCCTGGTCACAGCAAAGCCTGTGACACCATGCCTATAAATTTCCTCTAATGATGCAGCAGTGAGGCAGAGCCCCATCTGTGCCTGGGCACAGGTGAGACTTTTCACCATCGTGTAAGTGCAGGCTGCCTTTCAATTACACTCACCAGCCCATTAGGCAAATTAGATTTGCATACGAGAGGATAACTAGAAAGTCAAGAAATAGGCCCTGAAGGAAAATACATTCTATAAGCTACATGTCCCTGGGAAGATGTGGACAGGGAGTTTGCTGTCCAACCCTTTAGGGCTACTTTAGGTTTTCATGGTGTTCAGGTTTCTCTCAGCGCTGGCATGGGTTTGAGGACAGCCTCTCCACCAGGCAGAACTGAAGCCAGACAAAGACTTACGCATACCCTGTGTCCCCACCTCCCTAAAAAGATGCCCATTTCTGCAGGGCTTTGCATCATTTGCAGGTTCTGCCTTGCAGTATGCTGGAAAGGAGATTAAAATACTACTGGCGTGAGAGAATTTCAATTGATTCCACCTGGGCTTCAATAATATATCACTGAAGTACAGAATTATTTCCAGCACCCTAAAAAGGTCCAGAGGGACATGATACCCAGTGGTATGGCATTACACAGGTGTCCCATGTCACTGAGGGCACTCATGTGGACTAAACAGTTCTGCTCAGGTGATTCTGAAGAATCCATCCGCCTGCACACACTTGGGTTTTTTTCCTGGTGAGTGTATGCAAAACACAGACAACCTAGCTCATCTCCCAGAATCCAGATGGCACTTGAAAACCTTGTCTGTGTATCAAATGTTGTTTTTTAGATCAAGTGTCCCTGGTTGACAACACAGAACTTCACGATGCTATCTTTAGAGAGGTTTCTCTGCAAAGAAACACCCTTGGAGCATACGTTGCAGGAATATGCTAATGTGGCAGGGTGTTTTCAGCGGCCACAAATGGATCTGTTCCTGGGAGCTCAGACACCCCACAACAAGCTGAGACTGGCTGGAGATGAAGGGTCACCCAGCCCCTATGGAAAAGATGCATCAACAAGTTAAAAATGGCAGAGAAAGGTTAAGTTACACCGCTGGGGAGACGCAGGGTGAGCTCACAGCAAGTGCACTCGCACACAAATGAGGATTACCAAAAAACCCTACTAAACGAGTGAGGGTAGCTCAAAACAGACAGCAAAACCCAAGAGTTTCCATTCCTTGACTTCTCCTACAAGTTTAGAGATTCTTACCCTATTTCCTGTTCAGCTAAGTGCAAGGATCTTATAAAAACCCAATGATTTTTCTTCCTCAAGGTCTTCACTTCCTCCTCCACATTTCATGCAAAGATAAAAGCAACATATGCAAAGTAAGTTCTTTAAAAACAGCCCATTAATAAAGAACAAAACTCTACAAAACTTGCAGTTTCACTTATTCCTGAGATGGTCATGTTACCCTCAATGAAAAAAAATGGTAGCAGTTGTTAAAACACCAGCACCCCCCAAAAAACCCACCCTGAGTTGTTTTCTGTTCTCCTCAGCTCCAAGAAAGGAATCATCACCTGCATGTGAAAAAGCATGAAAAATCCCCTGACCTATACACACTCCCCACTAAGCAGCAAAATGGCCTAACAAAAACCAAGAAAATACAAAGAAAGCTGCAGAAACAGCTCAACCCTGGGATCAGAAGGTGACACCAACAGCACTGAGGTGGCAGAAATAACCCCTCATGCCTGCTGTTGAAAAGAACATTTCAGAACAGTGACATCAGGTAAAGCAGCAGCTTTTGAAAAAAGAAAGTGATCCAGGAGGTAGCTCCTTCCATATTGCAGGCACTCACAGTAAACACCATATGGCCTGTTAATTTAATTAGGGAGAAGAAACCCCCTAAGTTTGAGATTTGACTTTGAAGGGCTTAAAACAAGTCTGAGGAAAATCACTCGAGATATTCCATGAGGTTGCCTTGCCTCCTTCATCCACCTTCTGACCTGCTGTACCTGGTGGTACTTGGGTCTCCCCAGGCTGCACAGCACCCCAATAGCTGGAATTTTTTCAGAAGTCCACTACCTTCCCCACCACTGCACCTGCACAGATGCTCCCCAGGAAGATCTGGGTGGTCCATGCCAGGCAGCCAAGCCAGGAGAGGTCTGGATCAGGAAGGAGAGATGTGTAATAAATAAACCAAATACTTCAGCTGAACAGTATTCTCAGATAGCAACCAGAATTTTTATTTTAAATCCTCACAATCTACATTGGCGGGTCCCACCTGTCAAAGACAGGATGCAGCTTGTGGTGAAGCTGACAAATGGTGGAGCACCAATACTGAGACACAAAGCCTCAGGGCAAGTCCACTCCCCATCCATAAGTAAGTTTGCATCTATAATCCTGAGATCAACCAACCAAGCTCCAGCTGTCCCTAAGGACTTTTGTATCTGAGCAAAGTCTCAGTGCAGTGACTCTGTTTGCTGAATAAAATGTCATTCTCCATTATGAATATATCTTCCATGTCTCTGTGAGCAGAGAGGGGCATTTCTAGGATCATTTCCAGCTAGAGGTTTGCTTTCCTGCATTTGTACCACGATGGGACACTGCAGCACCACTGCCATGCTGCCCTGCCAGGTCTCTGCACAAACTGCTCAGTGCATCACCAGCAGGAAGAAGAGAGACCCCGTGGAAGTGGCTGCTGGGGCACCACCAGCAATGCAAAGCCACAAAAGGTGATATTCCCTGAGGAATGGCCTCCCAAGCTGGAACAGCTGAGGCTTATGAGGCTCTGGTGGGCTCTCACCTTCAGCAGCCCCCTGAGGCTCAGGCAGCAGCAGGAACATCCCCACGGTGCTCCAAGGACCTCAGGAGCTGCTGCCAGGAGCCTCCAGCACAAACCCCACCAGCACAGCCTTTGGGGGTCCCTTTGGGGTGAGGGGAACCCAGCATTCCTCCAGAGAGGCGTGACCAACCCACCTCGGGCCTGGACAGGGCTTTGTCCCCAGGCTGCTCGGGCAGGGGCGCAGAGGGAAGCTCTGCCTGGTGCCTCCAGACGGGCACGAGCTGCCACCCTGCTCCACTCCTGCCTGGCACAAAGTGGGTCAGGGCTGCGTGGGCCCATGGCACGTCACAGGACGTGACCCACCTGTGCTCCTCAGGGAGATGTCCCTCTGAAGAGCAGGTGCAGTTCCCAGGCCCAGGTGGGGCAGCAAGGGATGCTCCCTCCCTCCTCCTCCTCCTCTTACCAACTGCAGCCCATCTTCTCTGGAGGAAAACCCAGGATGCTCCATGCCAGCACTACCCCAGGGGATATTTTGGGAGGTTTGGACTTTCATGGAACCTGCTTGCGCTGTAGGCAAATTGTACCAGGAGAAAATCACATCGTTCCTAGAAATTTGTAACCTCAGTTGGCATGGAGTTTCTCCTTGGCTCCTCTCAACAGCTGACTACACTCACAAATTAACATCCCACTTGTTTAATTATGATTTCCTTTCCTATCCAGACCCAGGCTGGGATCTGTGTGTCCCTTTAATAGGTGTGTCACAGCAGTGCACCAGAGTTTCCCATTTTCAAGATAAAAAAACAAACAAAAAAAAAAAGCCAAAAAACAAGCCCAAACAACAAAACATCTAAAGCCCAGCAGACTTCTTCCTGTTAGCAAGGAAACCTCCTCTCAGGACACTGCAAAGATTTAATTTACTACCAATTGCCCTCTGGTTATTTTACATTTATGGGGTGGGGGGCTGAAGAAAAGGAAGAAAGCAGAGAGGGTGTAATTAGCTTTGCTTGTAAAATGTTCATTCCAGTTGTAACAGCAACTGGAGCCTATCGGGGGCTTAATAGATTTCAGGGTTTTGTTGAAGCTGAAGGGTCTGTGTGGGGTGGGAATAAAAAAAGGGTAAAAAATATTAAAAAAAAAAATCAATAAGTGGATCCTACATCTTGCCACAGCCCCATATGGAAGTAATCAAGCACAAGGGTGGCAGCTGGGGCCAATAACAGTCACCTGCAGTTGAGGGACGTGGGGGTTTGGGATGGGTTTTTAATGCTAATTTCCTGGAGGAACAATGCGGGCGCGGGCGCGGAGCGGCTGAATGGGGAGCAGCGGAACAATGGCTGCACCTGGCGCTGCGGGCAGCGCACGGAGCGGCAGCGCCCGGCACATCTGTTCGCACAATGCCCGCTCCCCCCGCAACAGGTCCGGGCTGCAGCCCTCCGCATCCTCCCCTCCGCCACGGCCAGCCACACTTTTGGCGCTTTCGAGGGTTTTTATTTGGTGAAAGGGATGGTTACGCAGCATCCTGCCGCCACAGACAAGGAGAGGAAGGAAAAGTGACTATTGGCTTTGAAGATCTGCGAGTGTTGGTTCTTCTAAATGGTCTTCTGGCCACCTGTGACTGTCCTCCTTCAATACCCCGAGTCCTGCTGCAGCCACCAGAGATGGGAGTCCCGCGGTCGGGAGCGCGCCGAGGAAATTCAATACGCATTATTCTAAAACCTTAAGCTTAGCTTATAAAAATGCCACTGCCCAGCCCAATAAAAGGCATGATAGTTACACTTTAAAATGCTTTGAAACCTCTGAAATCGCTATTGTCCTGTCGGACATAAGCTGCTGACACACAAAGCCGTGCTAAGGTCAAGGTCCTGCCTCAGAAAATGGCTTGCAGACCCAGGAACTGAACCCAAGCCTCTCTGTGCCACACTTAACTGTGGGATCACTGCTCACCATTTCTTCCTGGCTGCTGCTCCTGCTCTAAACAAAGGTTCTTCCAGCCATTCCCTGAACGCTGCATGAATTAAGGCAGTCTCCATCATAAAAATAAAAGTTGAACAGACTCCCAGAGACCTGCAGTGACGCTGGCCCCAGGGACTGCTCTGGAGTGTCTGTCGAAACACATTTCATACCTAGCTCCTAACAAGCAATCAGATATGGAAATAGTCACTAGATAAAGGCAAGCTTACAATCCAGCCCAGAACAAGTACGGATAAGCCAGCTCTTATAATGGGAAAAAACCCAACAGGCAACAGATTATGACCATCTCCTGCTCAGATTTAAAAACTAGCCAGCATTGACTTAAATCTGCTGCATGTGCCCAAGTCCTCAAATGACTGTGTTCAGCTCTCCAGCTATACTATAAACATCACACATACATGTCAAACAAATCTTGTTTTTTGTCCAAACCTTAAAAAAACAGATCTGGAAAAAAACCAGAGGCCACCTGGCTCTCTGATCCCATCCATCCCATCACCGTGGGAGAGCACTGCCTCCTGCTAAATGCTGCTGGTGGTTACTGCATTTATGGGTCAAACTGGGGACTGGAGGGCTGATTGACTTGAAAACTCAGCTCCTGCAGTCAAACCACACAAACCTGTCAGACCAGTGATAACCTCTACAAGCCAAAATCCACCGTGGGCGGCGCGAGACCAAGCCCTGTGAAGCAGCAGTAAAATCATTTGGGACTCACACTCGATGCGACAGGCATTAAGTGAAATCCTGCTCTCTAGGGGACACTGGTCCTGTAAGACTGAGAGGAATAAACCAGAAAAAAACCCAAACCCAACAGCCTGACCCAGGCTCACGTGAGCAAAGCTCCCTTGGCTTTGGCAGGTTTAAACAAGCCTCTGCAACACCAGCAGATGCAAGTTGAAAAAATAGCAGTATCTTGGAAGTAAGCAGGGGTTGTGGCTCTGGTCCCTGGGCAGAGCAGAGCCTGGCTTGGCAGTACTGGTTTGGCCTTTTCACTATTAAATGGAGTTTCTGCTCTTTTCCTCAGGGCATTCCCTGTGTAATAGAGTTCTCAGATTAACGATTTATTCTCTTTGCCTTCAGCAATTCTGCTCCTTCCTCAAACCCTTCAAATCCTTCCCTTGGCTTAGCTGCACTTTCTTGTTGGCAGTATTTGCTCAAACTGCCTTTGCTTTACTCCTTTTTCCTTGTTTCCCACACTGGAGTCTCTGAGTTTTGCAACATTCGTGTGTTTCTCTAACTGCTGGATGTTCTGGGCTACCTGGCTGTGAAGGGCACACAGTCATTTAGGTGAAGCTTAGGTAGTTCCAAAAATCAGACTAAACATCTTTTCCATATTAATAGTGAAAATAATGTCATCCAGCAGACAACAGCAGAGGGAAAAAGTATCTTCACTTGGATGTCCTGCACCATTTCCATAAGATTATTAGGACTGGCGACAGAGTTTCAAGTCACCCTCTTCCCTAAAATACAACCACCTCTCTCATCTAAGCACTCAGCTTATCAGGCACCTTAAATCCTTTTTAAAAATAAAGGACCCTGAGGAAAAAAAGAAAGTTTCCTGCAGGGCTTGAGCAAGCTTCTACTAAATTAGTTGTTTAATGGCCAAATCGTGCTGCCCCGATGCCGGCAGAACTTCCGTTTGCTTAATCAGGGCTTGACCCGCAAGGAGACCGCAGGAGCAGCTGCTCCAACACCCTGCACTGCCTCCACAAATTCGGGAAGTCTGCAGGAGAGCAGCACGGCTCTTTGCGCCTAGATATCATCACACCCTGTATGGCTTTGCTGGACATCTTTGGGGTTTCAAACTCCTTTGTGCTGGTGCACTTTCAGACACAGAAGTGCACACACTCCATCTGCCTCCTCTCCAGGGACACACAGGAGGTCTTTGGTGTGTCTCTAGAAGCAGACTTATAATATATAGCATTTTTAAAAGCCTCTACCCTAATGCTTACATGCTGCAAAAGAAGGAAAACCTTAAGGTGGCCCATGGAGTGGCCAAACTGGCCAAGCACAGAGCTGCAGCCCATGCACGCTGCCAGGGAGCCCAGCCAGGCTCTCCCTCAGGAAACCCCATCATTTGGTATGTTTAATACCAACCCGGACAAAGCAACACCAAAGAAAACCATCCTGCACCAGGCAGCCTAGCAAATTCTCCTCTGTCTTTTTCCACCCTGATGATCAGCCACATTTCAGCTCCCCAAACTTTGAGTGCCGATTTTGGTGCATCTCCTGTGGCTGGGCAGGATTTCTCCAGCACGTAAAATGGACTGAGTATCATTGCACAGGAGCTGAGTGGTGTAGGGGGTAGAAAAAGCTATTAATATTTGGGGGAGCAGCTTAAACATGCAACAGAGGGATCTCTATAACACGCTACACCAGAGGGTCAGAGGAGTAATTTCAACTGCTGAACCTTCCCAAAAGACAGGGAGGGGGCAAAAGGGCAGGTTTAAACTAAATATGCAAGATCCAGGGATTACAACAGAAAAAGAGAAAATGCAGCCTGTCTACAGCCCGACAGCCAAAATATATAGGGGAGGTGTGTTCTGGTATCACAAGATTGATCTGGGAGATTTAGATGCTGGGAGCATCAGTTGCTGCTCAAGGAGTGCAAAGACAAAAAGGGAGCAGCCTCTGACACAATGCAGAGAAGCCCTGAAAACACGGGGGGAAATTAAGGAAATTTGGGAGCCAATGGAAGAAATCCACCTCTGCAGTTTACACCCCCCCCCCCAGCTTCAATACCAGCATGCAGAAACCAGAGTAAGCCTAGGCACGGCAGAAAACCACGTCCTGCTAAAACACACAAACCCCTTCCTGCATTGCCATTTCCCCAGAAAACGCCAAATCCCAGCCCTCTGCTCATGGAGGGGGTGTGGGGGGGGAGAAGGAAAAAAAAGAAATAACCATTCCATAGCAACCCGGAACGAGCTGTACCGCAGCTCTCCTCAGAGAGAGTTTAGTGTTTTTTCAGCTGCAGAATCCTCGCATGCAGCCGGCTGGGCTATTGAAGTTTTCCCCGGCACTGCAGAGGACCGAGGCAAGGCTGGCAAAGCGCTGCGGCCGCCGCTCCCACCCTCTCCCTGTACCTGCTCCCGAGCTGGAGGCTCTCCCCAGCCCGCCTGCAAAAGCCAAGGCTCTCCCCAAACCTTGCCGGCGGCCCCGGGGCTGAGCATCCCCCCGAGCATCCCCCGCGGCCCCGGGTACGCCGAGCGCTGCTTAAAAATAATCCCATTCCTTGCTTACCCTACCCAGCGAGGTTGCAAGGATCCAGCTGCTGTGCAGTACACCTCGTTTCTTTCAAATAGAAAGAAAAGCGCTCTTCCTCCTCCTCCTCCTCCGCCCGTGATCTTCGAGCGCAGCCGGAGCCCAGCCTGCCTTCTCCTTTCATTAGCTGGACATGTGTCAGGTCCCGCACATCTGCGATTTCTCACTGCCTGGAGCCGCCTGTCCGATTCCAGGGAAACACAGATGGATCCCAGATGGGAAGGTCCTGCCAAACAGACCAGCTCTCCACCTTGCCAGAATACCCAGCTTAGAGGCACACACCCTCGGCTCCCTGCCTGCTCCCTGCCTGCGCCGCGCTGCTGCCAGGCTGCTCGCCAGCTGATGTCACCAGGCACACACCTACCAGCGCCT
This sequence comes from Irena cyanogastra, assembly GCA_013397155.1. NCBI lineage: Eukaryota > Metazoa > Chordata > Aves > Passeriformes > Irenidae > Irena > Irena cyanogastra. The sequence continues at coordinate 148,879 of VWZV01014951.1, forward strand.
CGCCGCCCGCCTGACATTAACTTGTTAAATACACGGAATTTGTTTATGGCCGGCAGGAACAGCGAGGCAGCGGCAGGAGCAGAAGCAGCTCCGCCGCCCCCCTCCCCAAAGCAGCCTTGTGCGGCACCGGGGGCACGGCAGCCTCTGGCTCAGCCCTGAGTTTGGAAACCGGGATGAGCTGTTGGGTAAACCGGCGGATTAATTTTCCGAAGGTTTCCCCATGCACGTAAATCCCCGCTGCAAACTCCCCCCCTCCCACCTCAAGCCCAATGCCAGAGTTTGCGGCGCTGGAAAGCTGGCATGTGTTAGCAATTAGAAGCAACAACAAGATAACAAGATACTGATGTTGCAAGGGTACCAAACGCGGACTGGAAAATTCAAAGGAAGAGCAATTAAATGTGTAACATACTAGCCGGCTCGAAGAGGAAGTGTTAAAGGAAAATGTAAATCCGAAATGTTTTATACCGGGAGTAAACTCCACCAGAGCTCCCAGAGCAGTGAGGGAGGCCCGGAGCAGGAACCCATTGGGCACGACCACATTTGGCCATTTCCCCCCTGCCATTAATGCACAGACGTGGCTGCTCTGCCACCTACAAGTCTCCTGGTAATCCTGACAGGCTGCTCCCCGAGGTGCGCCGGGAACAGCAGATATTAACTGGAGGCCCCTGACTAATCCCATCAGCCCGGCACCATTCACCGCCAGCCGGGCGCTGGGCAAACACGGATTTACACAACAGCAGTCCTGGCCACGTCCCTGCCTGCCGGGGGACTGCCCCGAGCAGGGGCAACCACCCCTCCAGACTGCCCAAACCATCCTGCTCCACACCATGCCACTGCCAGCTCACCTCAAAGCACCCCAGGAGGAGAAGCAATATTTGCATTTTGCCTGCAGACCATGCACAGGCACATTTTAAGATCTCAGAAGGGATCCGCTGCTCCAGTCCGTACAGCTGAGCAGGTTCAGGTCTTGATCCTTTCCAAATCTCTGCAGTCAACAGCATTCTTTGCAGGCAACACCGCCTTTCTCTCCAGCTACTTTTTTTGAGAACCAGGGACTTCAATACTTCCCCAGTTCAGCAAAGAGCCTGCCACTGCCCAAGCTGGGGGATGCTGCTTTTGCACAAGTCCAAAATTCACACATGCCAAATTCTCCACAGTTGGTGTCGGCATGACAAGATAGTTACTTGTTCACAGGCAACAAAATGCTCCTTTCATGAAATTCCCAGTGCTTTGTCAGGCCACTGCTACATCCATAAACCTTCTGGAGGTACTGCCCCCCAGCATCTCACCTAACCCTTCACCCTGGCTTCTCTGCTGCTTATTCCTAATTAGTTTAAGGTACCTCTGCTTCCCTTTGGGAGGGGAAAAGGCTGTAAAGGGAGAAAACTGCTTTAAAGGAAGCATTAAAAAGCATTCTGCAGAAGGCACAGCATGAGTCCATGAACACAGGGGCCACGATCTTCTCCTGCAGAGGACAGGCCTCCCAGTATAGGCAGGATGCTGCACGATAATGGGGGGGCAATTTGGGCAGGAGATTTTTGGGCTGCTGTAGGAGCACATGAAACTGCTGCTTCCCTGTTGGGCAAACACATCACTCTGAGAAGAGCAGCCTGGCTGCAGCCAGAGGGGGCACAGGTTTACAGCAGCTCTCCCTCCTCCAAACCTCACCTAAGAGCAGCAATTCCATACGCTTCAGTTAGGAAAAAAGAAGTGAATCACATTCAAGTATCAGCACACAAACACCTGGAGCATCCCATGAGACGATGCTCAGGCAGCAAAACAGGTTGGGAATAGGCAGATCCAACAGTGCCTCCCGGCACCCCAGTCCCCACTGGAGGGGCTGCTGGCAAGGCACATCAATAAAACATTTAAGTTCAGAAAGTTCAGCTCGCTGGGACTTCTGACACTTCTGATGGAGGTTGCGCAAAATACCGAAGCTCTCAATATTTCATAAGCTGAGATGGAAAAACCATCTCTAAATTACACAGACAATGAAGGGAGGCACAACCCAGGCAGCTCCACCAACACCAGAACTAATAAAGTTATTTTCCTATGGACTTGCATCCCATGGTTGGCTCCCTGGCACCTCACGCTGTGAGGTCCCCAACAGGAGCTGTCCCCAGCCGGGTTGTGGCGACAGCAGTGGCTCTCATGTGGATTCTCTGATGTCTTCTAAGAAGCAAGCTCATGTTGCAGCTCTGTCCCCAGTGGAGATGGTACCATGCAGATGGATGCAGCCCTGTGCTCCCAGTATTAAGAATCCAGCATCAGACACTGCTGCTCCCTGTCCAGCCCTGTCCCGCCATGCCCAGACCAGCCTCAAACTGCACAGTGAACTCCAAAGCTGACTTTGGTCTGAGCGTGACAGAGGGGGCATGCTCGATGATGAACAGCAGATGCTCAAGAGATGCCACCTGGGATCTGTCAGGTCTTTGGGTCAAAGCCATAAGAGAAGCACCCTCAGAAGGCGCAGGGGACATGCTGGGGTTGGGGGGCTGTATGTGAAATAATTAAACAGCACGAGGTGTTCCCTTGCCTGCTTTTTTAACCATATTTCAGCTTAAGGACCTGAACAGCTTGTAACACTTCACACAAACAAAAGCAGTCCACAACTGTGACAACTGGGTTCTAACTACCCTTTGTCAACCCATGGCCAAATAAATCTCTTCAATGTTTTTACAACCTAAAGCACTTTGAAATGTCAAGAACTCAGGTCACTGTAAGTATTTTAAGTATAGTTACGACGACTTTATAAACCTTTATGAAAAGGCACACAACTCTTTGTCACTGTGTCCACAGCCCAGAGTATAAAACCCCACCATCCTCAGGGAAGACATCCCGACTTCTTGCTAGGGAGGCAGGAATATGCCAGACCTCATGCCCTACCATCAGAGTAAGAAAAATAGATGTGTGCTTTTGGGTTCTCCAGGTATTAGAACTATGGACACCAGGGTGCCCTGAGTGGAAGTCACTGCCAAACCTTTAAAAGGCTTATGGATTGTGTCTTACATATGATGCACGTGCCTCAGCTCACCCAAACCGTGACCTATCCCTAAGCTCATCCCTGAGCTCACCACTGGCAGAGGCAGGTCTGTGAAGTATAGAATCGCAAAATCCCAGATGGTTTGGGTTGGAAGGGACTTTACAGCCCATCTCATTCCACCCCTGCCATGGGCAGGGACACCTTCCACTATCCCAAGTTGCTCCAAGCCCTGTCCAGCTGGCCTTGGACACTTCCAGGGATGGAGCAGCCACAGCTGCTCTGGGCACCCCCGTACCAGGACTCCAAGTTGCTCCAACCCCTATTCAACCTGGGATGGGGAGTCCATTCACACTTCATCTACTGACCCCTCTCACTGTTCCCAAGAGGCTTGTCTGCTCCTAAACATGCACTAAAGCAGATTTTGTAGCCCAGACATCACCAGCACAGCAGAAGGAAGCAGAACTGCAGGCAGCACAGGGAGAACTGCTTTCACCATGCTAATCTGCTTCTGCTTTCTTCTCCTGGGAATGTTCCATGGAAAGAACGATGCAAGCAAAGTTTGAACACTGGGAGCTATTGATACCTGCTGCTCAGTGTGGTTTCTGAGGAAAGCAAGGAAATCTGAAGAATTTTTCCAGTTTGCAGTGGAATTTTTATGCCTATCACAGCCCATTGCCACAGCGAGCACAAGAGACCCAAACTGCTTCTGATTTCTCTGCTATTCCACAGATACTTCGTGATGGGCCTCGGCTTTATTTTTTGCCTGCTGTGTTCTTACCTCAGAAGGAAGCTTCACTTGAATTCAAGGCAACCCTGGAAAGCCTTTGCCTTTTTAAGCTGACCACTTTCCATTGCACAGAAAAATAAATCCAAATGCACTAAGGCAGCCAAAGCCATTTATCAGGCTAAGTAGAAACCGTAAATTCATGCTAACTGGAATCTGATGGAAACCAATTGGGATCCTCCTCCTCCTCCAGGCTCAGGTCTGGCAGGAAAGTCAAACATTTTATTGCCTTCTTTATGCCTTACAAGACAGTGGAGCCAAGAAGGGACTGCTGCCTTTGAAGCCATGCTGGTGGGGTTGCAAGGGACACTCAGTGACTTGAGTTCAAGCTCAGCCCCCAAAACAGAGATTAGACCTCTCCATTCCTGGCAAATTTATCACATTTAACAAACATCCTCTTTTCAATACATCCATTATTTGAACTAGCACATGGCAGATTATGTTAACAAGCTTAATTTGTCACAGAATCATGGAGAAAGGTTTGGGTTGGAAAGGATCTTAAAGCTCATCTTGTTCCATCCCTGCCATGGGCAGGGACACCTTCCACCAGGCTGCTCCAAGCCCCACTGTACAGCCTGGCCTTGGACACTGCCAAGGATCCAGGGGCAGCCACAGCTGCTCTGGGCACCCTGTGCCAGGGCCTGCCCACTCTCACGGGGAACAATTCCATCCTAATATCCTGTCTAACCCTGCCAAGGCACACCCTCTTATCACTTCCAGACCCTTGTCCAAAGTCCCTCTCCAGCTCTCTTGGAGTCCTGTTAGGCACTGGAAAGAGCTCTAAGGTCTCCCTGTAACTTTCTCTTCTCCAGGCTGGACATCCTCAGCATTCCCAGCCTCTCCCCAGAGCAGAAGAGCTCCAGTCCTTAACAAAATCCAAATCCAATCACATTGCCTCCTTCAGGAGTGAACACAAGCAGTGTTTCGCTTTTGTGCCATTTTAATCCTTCTCAGAGAAGGGGAAAACCACATTAAAAGTTGTCCTTAATTGAACTGGAAGAATTTTACACCCAGAACATCTACAATCAGACATTGCCAAAAAATCCCCAAAACAATCAGGGGGAGCAAAGATGCAACAAGGAATTAAACACAACCTGAGGAAGTTATTGAAATTACTCCTGGCCACCCGTTAAGGGAGGGGACACACACCACCTAAGCACACGATGCTTTATTCCTGTGGCCACAGATGTAAAGAAAAAACATGCAGGAACTGATGTCCTATGCAAAAATATCTCCTCCAAAACAACAAACCAATTCCTAAATCTAACACCCTTGCTCTGATTAGAAATCCAAGCTTCTGTAGTTGTCACGGGTATTTAAACCAAACACAGAAATATGGAAAAAATGAGTAATCCTATTTGGAGAGAGAGTAAAACCCAGCCTGCAGAGGATTAATTCCAGTCCAACAGCCCTGCAGCTTGACAGTATTTTCCAGATCAATAGCAGTGCCATTTGATTACAGAGATTTGTTCAAATACATAGATCCACTCCCCTCCAATTGTCATTTTGGTGAGTCTCAACTTTAGTTGCCCAACGAGCAGACCAGGAGCATTCCTGGCACTGGAAGCTGGGTGGATGGGGCTCTGCTGCAGCTCTCAGCCACCTCTCCACTACTTTAGAAAACCCAATTTCTTGTCTACATCTGACAGTTTTGCCCCACTCCTTGCAGGACCATCCTCTTTAGCATCTGTTTATGGTGCAGACAATATAGAAGCCAAAGTCCTCCCTTTTTCAGGTGAGGTGGTGGCTCTGAGAGCTGTGTCCTGGATCAGGCACCCTACTCCAGGCTCCCAGTGCTCCTCACCAACAGATGTGGAAGACCATTTACAATTAAGAAAGCACAGGTTAAAGCCTATCAAAGCAGTAGAATTTGGGTTTTTTGCCTCATCCCAGGGGCCACTGTGAGCAGTAAAATGCATGTGATGGATCCCAAGCCCCTTCCCTACAGCAGGCCCACTACATTCCAGTTTGCTTTCAGCATCTCCCTCCACTAGTACCTTCCTTGCCACAGGCTCTGGCTCTTCCCCTGAGAATGGCTTTTCCTTCTTTATCTCAGGCTCTTTTAACAGAAAGAGCTTTTCCTTCTTTATCTCGGGCTCCTTTTTTTTCCCCCCAGTTTCACCCTGAGCTTCCCTCTGCTCCAGGCCCTGGGACTGCACATCTGTGAGGGGGAAAGTGGTACCTCCCCACCACACAGCCACCCAAGGAGGGTTCTTTTCTCATTAATTAGCTGTCACTAACCTGGTAACCTTGATTAAAAATATCCCAATTCCAGTCTCCCTTTAAAATAAAATAAATCCCAAGTTGTTTTGTTCACTACACCCAGCAAAACCACCAGCTGAGCATTTTAAGCACGGCTTCCCCATAGCATCCCAGTTTGTTGGCTCCTTCCTTCCAGCCTCAACCAATCACAAAAAAACCACATTTCAAACATGGTTTTTGCTAGCTTTCCCTCCATGTACTTTTTACCCATTTTTCCTCGCCAGCTCCCTTCTCCTGCTTTCCTCTGACCCTTTAGCCCTAACAAATGCTGGCTTTAGGGAGAGAAAAAAGAAGAAAGAGCCCAGCGCAGCCCTTTGCGCCTGGCCCGGCATTCCAGCGCCGCGCTCCCGGCTCCACAAAGTCTGATTTAGGAGCACTGCTGGGAGCTATTAGTTTACGAAAGGCCCAGCACGCCCACCCAGGCACAGGGAGGACGAGAGGCTCCCCTTTCACCGCTGCCATGTGCCTCCCATCCCGCCCGGAGCGCTCGGCAGGGCAGCCAGCCAAGGCAGAGCCAGCCCGGGCGGCGGGCGAGGGGTCAGGGCACAGGGCTGGGCATGGGCCACAGCCCCGTGCTGCCAAGGACAGGACATTAATTAATGGCATGCTTATTAAGAGAGTCCACCCTCCATCCAGGCTCTCCTTTTATCCTGCCCGCTGCTTCTTGTTGCCACGTCCTGTGACCACTTCTTCCTTTTTGTATCCTTTTTCCGTGCTTTTAATCTGTTTTTTTTAATCCGCTTTTTTGCTTCCTTTCTCCACTCTCTGCTTCCACCATCTCCAGGCTCCTCATCTGCCTCTATCCCTTCCCCAGCAGCCCCAACAGCTGATCCTGAAAATCATCACTGTCCTCCCAGCCACTGGAATCTGCTGAGCAAGCTCAGCCACCTGCCCAGGTGTCTGCTACCTGACCCTGTCACCCTCCCAGAATTAAAGCATGCATCAGCCATCCAAAAATGTGTGGCATGAGGAACTTGATGGCATGCTCTGCCAATAGCTGCCAGACTTTAGCCAGCTCATTATCCCAAAATGCCTGGTGGGGATGTAAGGCAGAGTTAACTCCCCAAAACTGAAGATCAGCTCAGTGGTGGGAGAGGCAGTGAGAGAAAAGGGGAAACAAGCAAATGAAGCATCATTTTGAAGTCATCAGGGTTTTGACATTTTCCAACTGGCTTCTATTAGCATTGCATCTGTTTGCATCTGAAGGAGAAAAAAATAAAAGGAAAGACTCATTTCCAGAGGTACAGAGCAATCAGCAGGTTCTCTGTGCTTCCACTGCCTCTGGAGTGCTTGGATGCAGCTCAAGGAGGACCAGGCACAGTGAACAAGGACCTGAAATTTTATTACCTTCCCCTCCTGCCGGAAGCAGAGCCTATTTGCAGATTTACAGCTCGTGTCAACAGGAAGTTCGTGTTTACAAGTTTCCTGGAAAAAAAGCCAGCATTCCTGTCCTCCACCAGAGCCCGGTGGGAATGCTGCCTCATGGGGGAGTGCTCAGATGGGTAAGGGAGACAGGAATGAGTTTTGGCCATGTAAAACATACAGACAAATAGATAAAGCTATGAAAAAAAAAAATTTAAAGGCCAGAAGGAGAACAGTAATTCAGCAATTTGGTGGAAAATGCACAGCAAGACTGCACAGCCGTGTCTGGAAAAATACTTTTGTAGCATCTGGGATTCACACTTCAAAGAAGCAGAAGAATTTTAAGAGGATGAAAAGCTATATTCAGGCTAACATGAATTTTTCTCCTCTGGCCCAAGTCTCCTGTCATTCCCATCACACTGTTCCTCCAAGAGTCACAGCCAAGCTCAGCTGGTCACACTGGGGTGGGCCCTCCTCTCCCAGTAAAGGCATTAACGGGACCACAGTGTGTCTGGTGGTGCTGCTGGATCCACCGGGACCTGCCAGGATCCACCAGGATCCATCCATCCCCAAGCTCAACCCCAGATGGAGCTGAGGACATTGTTTATTGCCTTCACAAATTGGAGCCCTGGGCCTGAACAGCCCTATCTTGTGAAACTTGGATTTAAAATCTTCCCCTTTCATATGGTTATTAAGAAAAAAAACCAAACAAAACCAAACTGAAACCAAACAAAAAAAAAACCCCCAACATTTGTTCCAAAATTACACAAAACAAGAGGACGTGGGGACAGCCAAAGGTCAAGCAGCCAGAGCTCTACCAGGATGCCAAAGACCCAAATCAGTAAATATTTATTTAGGCTGTGCTGTACAGTTCAGTAAAGACAGATATGGAGTGCTCGGGGTGGTATCTGATCTCCTGAGAACACACTGCTCCCAAGGAAAGTTTCTGTCTCGACAGACGGACATTTTCCAACAGAGGGATGATCCAACCATGGGATCCCTCTGAAACAAACTCATTCAACAGGTACAGAAAACCAAGTCTCAAAAAGCCACACTTAGCTCCTCCCTAGAGAAAGGGCTGGAGAAAACCAAGCTGCCAAAGCACTCAACCCAGCCAGCCTTACCAACTCCCAGGGTTTAACATGCAGGAGCTTGAAACAACTGAACTGAAGAGGAAACTCAGAACTGATGCAGGCATCAGATCCTTCCAACACCACCACAGCTGTCCCCAGCACAGATTTAGGGTGACCCCTCACCCAGAGCTGCACATCTCCACTGATTCCTTGGGTATTTAAGCTCTTTCCACATCAACCGGCAGCACTAAGAACAAAATTCCCAGTAAAATCATAGAGATGGGGAGGAGAGGGTCACATAAAGCCCCAAAACTTATTTTTCAACCTTAAGTCCTTAGCAGGAAACATTACTGAGGAGCTGCCTACCCTGGATCCAAGCATTTCACATCTGGGTGTCACCATCCCTGTGCAGGAGGATGGGAGCTCAAAGGGAAGATTTTGCAATAGGCTGAAAGGAATATTTGCTGGAAGCATCCCATCAAAGCAGACAGGTCTCTTACACTCCACACACTGGACATACTTGTTCAGACAACTTCAAGAGCCAGAAGAACCTAAGTATCTGTATGGTGAAGTTAATTTCCATGCACAGAGAGGAAAAAGCAAGAAAATAATTACCTTCAATCTAAACCTCAGATTTACTAAACTTGAAACTTCAAAAGCCATCAAAATCTTCATTTTCTACACCATGAGTTACATTTAAAAAAAAACCAAAAAAACTCAGGGAGAATAATAAGAAAGAGAAAACTTAAAAAATACCAATAAAAACCTGGAGCAGGAAATAAAAAAAGAGATTCATCAGCAAAGCTCCTCTAAAGCGGGGTTGGAGTTGATGGCAGAGGCAGTTAAACTGCAGCATTCTGGAAAGAGCTAATTTGATTTGGCTGTGACTACTGGGGGGAAAAATACCCAACAAAACTAAAGCAGCTCAAACACACATTTACTTCCTCTTCATTTCATTAATGCTACCCAGGGCTGTGGCTGAGGTGAAGCTGAGTTTTTTGCCCCTGAGCCTGCTCTGGGGTGTGCTCTGCCCAGGTGAGCCAGCACCTCCCAGGGCTGCTCTTAACTTCTCCCAGCTGTGTTTTCCCCATGTCCCGAACGTCTGCACCTGGTTCTGCAGATGGAGCAGCTGCAGCTGAAGGCAAACACCTGGTGAGCCACAGCCCTGCCCCGTTTGCAGGGAGAGAGCAGAGTTACAGCAGCTCCTGCCCTATTTAAGGCCGTGCCAGGGTTTTAAGTGCTGTGTTTGTGGTTAATAATCTGCTCCCTTTGAGCCCAGGGAACCTGAAAAGCTCAGCTGGGCAGCTTTGCACTGACCAGCCACCAAAAGCCTCCCAAAGATGTGGAAAGGAGGGCTAAATCCAGCACAGGTCCTGCTCAGAGTACACCACCAGTGCATGCTCCAATGATTGTACCTCTGCAACAGCTGCATTTCTCACACACCAGCTTTGGGCTGCACCAACCCAACCAGCACAGAAGCTGCAGATGTGCCCAGGTCCCTGATGGGCTCCAGGCTGGCAGGAGGCTCCCTTGGGGCAGAGGAAAGAAGACCCTTGTCCTGTTCACTGCTGATGCCTGACCTGGTGAATACCTGGAAATTCACTTCTCTAGAAAAACTATTGACAAATACTCATTCTCTAGGGAATGTCACAATAAGCAGGTAAGAGAAGTACAAGGACTGTTTTCTAAGGGATTTTTACAGCAGTCATGTCAAGTAACACCTCTCTTCAAGTCAATACTGCAGTCTGAGCAGGCTTTTAGTCCAACAGTTCATTCTTCTTGGTGACTCCTTACAGCTAAGCAGCAGTGCCATAGAACTATCTGGTTAGCAGTGCTACTTCAGCATTTCTTTGCACCATTTTCCTCCAAATTCTTGGTCAGTGATGGCAATATTTATATTAAGAACACAAGGGTATATAAGACTACAAACTGGAGAGGCAGACAGTGCATTAAAAAAACCCCAAATCCACTTCCAAAAGGGCTGCAGACATTTATGGTCACCAAAGAACCAGCAAAAGAAGCTGTTTGTTACTTAGTAGTAATTTTCAAGTGATTTGAGCTGAATACAGTATTGTAGTCACACAGGGAAAAAAATCCATGGGAAATGCTCACGGCCAGGTTGGAATGGGCTCTCAGCAACCTGGGATGGGGGAAGGCGTCCCTGCCCACAGCAGGGATTTGGAACAGGATGATCTTTAAGGTCCCTTCCAACCCAACTATTCTGGGAGTCTATGTAATAAAATGTTGGGGGAAAAGGGAGGTAATTTAAGGGTTAAATTAAATCTTGCAAGGCCAAACTGACAGCAATCAGTTCCAGAAAGCCTGCAGGGTCAACTTGTATCGACTACAGAAGATCCTTCTGCAAATTAAAAGGTTTAGGTTTCCCTGCCTGTTTGTAAGGGCATATGCAAAAGCTGCAGATTCATTCCCTGAGGTTCTCACTGAGGAGGCTGTTAAATGCCAGGACAAGTCTCAGGACTGGGATATTTGGATGGTAAGGAGTGCTGGAGGTGCAGCCTGCTGCCGTTCTCCCACGTGTTCAGGAGTCAAGTCAAATCAAGCCGACATTTGTACAAGCCCCTCTCGGCCCCGTTTCCAAACACCTGCATCCCTGTGTCTCCTGGGTGCCCCAGCTCTCCTGATTCTCAGTGCATCTCTGCAGGCAGGAGCAGCTCACTAGGAAAATGCAGAGTGCCTGTCTTCCTCACCCATGCAGAACAGCTAATCCCAGCAGGATAATCCTGCTTTAATGAGAAAACTATAGGACCTTTGATAAAGCATATAAATCTTATAAAAGCCCTGCTAACAACATTCCTTAGTCTCTGGGACTGGGTGACCGACCTCTAAAATGAATTTTGCATGTGGCTGTCTCAAGCTGTGGAAGGTAACACGTGGCAGGGAGAGGAAACTGCTCCCTCTTGTTTGCAAGACACCATAAAATCTGTAACAGTGCTGGAGGCAAATTTCCCATGCCTCTGGACACGTGTGCCACTCCATCAACAAAATACCTCATCCTCTGCCTGCCACGGGAGCCAGAGGACACTGTCATCTCCCACTCCTTTTCTGCAGCTCACAGCACACTTCCCCAAAAGGGAATGGCCATGATATAGCTGACCTGCCCCAAGGCAGTGGCTCCAAAGGTCCAATGATTTCCTACAGCCCAGCAAAGAGCTGGGAGATGGCAGGAGCTGTGTCTTGGGCTGCAGCACAGCTGCTGAGCTCCAAGATAAACTTCAGAGCCTCTGCCAAACTGCGAATGTGTGTCAGGTTTTGTATGACCAAAAAAAAAAGATTTGAGAACAATTCCTCATTACAATTTAGGTGTAGAAATCCGCAGACACTTTTTTCTGACCTCACAAGACCTTGCTCCAGCTCCAGAGAAGAGCCCAATGAATTGACATTTCAACACTTTCTTTTCCCCTCAAGTACAAACACACAAGTGCTGAGAAAAAGCAGTGATGCTCTGACCTGACACGACCAGTCGTGTTGAGGGATAATTCCTGTGCTGTATCAGTGACTGGAATTACCAGGGCTTTGCCAACAATTTAATGAGATGGAAACTCATGCTCCCACTGCCAGAATTTGTTTGTCGGGCCATAAACTATTTAGATGCCCTGAATATTTTGCTCCTGTGTTATAAAACAGGGGTGAAGAGGTGCATCTCCATTCACAGAGCTGCTGCTTGGAGCAGCACAGCCTTTTGGACAGATCTAAATTCCTGGTGTGCTGCATGTGCACAGGGAGAGCTGTCCACTGGCTTGCCCTCCACCAAGAGCCTGGATGGGGACGTGGTCACACAAGTCCACCTGAAGCTGGACCAGCTCCGAGTGGTGCTGCCAGGTTCTCCAGAGCTTCTTGGGCCACCTTAGACCAGCAGGAGCAGCAGCAGGGCAGTAAAAATGCAGTGCTGGTGGAAACTGAGGCAATCCTTACACACGCACAAGGGAAAAGTTTGGTTGGCACAGCATCTCCCTTATCTTGTTTGGTATCTGTGAGACTGAAGGCAAGAATTCCTGCATGGATCAGATCCTGGTCTTTGGTGCTGTACTTTCCTTACACCACCAGGATAGTCCTCAGCACTGATGGATGATCAAGATGTGGCAAACAATGTTCAGGAGCAGTGACTGAGCCTACAAGTGGTTTTTTTTCTGAGCGTATTTTACCATAAAAACATAACGAATTTAATTCCATTAGTTTTATCTCAAACTTAGCCTTCTTAACTAGAGGTACAGGGCTCGAGGGAAACTGCTGTAATTATTAAATGGGAAATAAAACCTGATGAACACAGTAACTGCAGTGACTGAAAACTTAAATAAAACTGGTAGAGGACACATCAAGAAATATCTACAAATCAGCTGCTCAACAGTTTGTGTGCTCTGATAGTTATTTACCTATTCACATGCACAAAGAGGTTTTATTCTCTCTCTTGCTAAAATCAGTACTATACAGGAAAAAAAAAATGGTTGTTCAACAAGACAAATATATTCAAGAAGGAAACAGACAAGCACCTGGGAATGTTTTGGGAGTACTGCAGTGCAAAACCAAGACTCTCCCTCAGAAGATTCCATCAAATTACCTTCTAGGTGCTCAGCATGCCTAGATAAAAAGGTAGAAAAAAATTTCTTGGAAAAAAATCATCCCCTGGGGGCATAAAAGGACACCAGCAGTGTATTCTGGAATGTGGAAACTCAGGTGGGCCAAGGGCAGTAATCTGAAGTCAGGTGTTTTGCAGCAGAGGGGTGAATAAAGACCAGTAAATGGAGGCAGGTGATCCACCCACAATTCCAGCATGAGCTGATTTGCAGTGGCTGACACGGGAGCCACAAGAACAAGGCAGTGCCACCCCTGAAGCAGCACGGGTCAGGAGCTGTGTCACACAGGCAGTGCCTCTCTGCAAGAACATTCCTGAGGACCACACGCTCTCCCAGCACCACGTAAAGTACAGCGTGTCCCATTACTCACCACAGAAGGTGATCCATCAGCATCTGTAGTGTGAAGAGGGAGGCAAACAACAGAAGGAAAGAAAAGTGCTAGAAAGAATTCCTGGCTAGAATTTGCTGCTTTAAATCTTCCCATGAACACGGGCTGTGAGCTGCAGAACGACACACTCGCACCGGGAAAGCAAAATGGGTACAAGGCTCCCATCCAACTCAGATTTAATGGCAGAGAAGATAGATCTGCTCTTTGAGAAAAATCCCAATTGTTGATTTCTATTTTGTCTGGCGATGGAGTACAGTATTCCTCCTTCCTTCCTGCCAAAAGTGGTGGAAGTACGATGTGCTTTAAAGTAATTACAGCAGCTCATCCCAGAAGTGGCTGCATTTCAAACGAGGCAGGAGATGCACAAGTGGGGAGTGGCTGCTCCCAGCTGAATGCTGAACCTGCCTTCAGACCTGGGGATGAAAAGGTTCTCTCCAAAACAAACCACCACCTTTGCTTCTGATACCTGCCCAGTTTGACCCCTTCTGGTCTGACTAACCCTGCTGCACCTCTGTAGGTGGCTGGAAAACCCAGGGCAGCGTGGCCCAGTGTGACACCTGTGGGCAGCACATGCCTTCCTACAGGGACTCAGCTTGATCCCAGTTTTTTTGAACCAGTATCTCTCTGACTCCTCAGCAAAACTCGCAAACATTTAGCTGTGCCAACCCTATACCCCTCTAAACACTGCAGTATTTGGAAGTGTGCAGTATTTTCATTATTGGTAGAAGAGCCATAATTATCCAAATAAAACTATTACTATACTGGGCCTTTGATCATAAATAGAACTTAATGGATTTTATTACATCCCAGGAAGCTAGAGCTACAGAAGGAAAAGTATTGCTAAATGTGCTTTGCTACTACCTATCAATTTCTCCTAAACACTGAGCACTTAAGAAATACCCAAAGAAACACACTACTCCTACTGCATAACCATTTCAAGTTCCCCTCTGAGCTCTTCCCCTTTAGCCAGCTTGCAGGGGACGTTTCAGCAGCTGAAAATTAAAGGGTCACAATATTGAGCCTTCAGGTATCAAGTTCACAATGGAAATAGCAGCTGACACAGAAGGGGCTCCGCTGAGCACGGCGGTGATAATTCTGTTGCCTCGGAGCTGGAAGCAGCTCACTTACACAAAGTTTGTTATTTAACTCAGCGAGGAACGAAATAAAATGCCACAGCCATGGATTTATTCCTTACACAGCCTCTTTCAAATCATACTCCACACCAGAAATGTGCTAGCAGAGAGTCTTTAACTCTGGCTGCAGTATCCTCTCAAATCCAAATAATTCCCTGTCAAGTGCCAGGCAAGGCAGTGATGGCCTCAGCAAGGGCTGCTTGCCCTGCAAACCTCTGCAAACTCTTCTGCTGAAGCCCATCTTCCAGAAAACTTCACAGGAGCCAAACACCACTAGATGCCTGCCACAGGCCCATGAGCACGTGACAACAAATCCGGGATGTCCAACAGCCACCAGTCCAAGTGGCCTCATGGAGAAGGGCAGGAACAAGGAGGACTTCAGTGGGGCAGCCAGATATGCCAGCTTCCCACTTGCCCCTGCTCACAGAATCCAGGAAAAGCCATCTTGCCACCCCCGGGGACTCCCCACCTGGCCCTGCTCCGCGGTGACAGCCCAGGCCTGCTGCTATCTCCCAAACAGATGCATTTATTCTCCTGAGAGCCTCCCACGTCTTATCTAGCTGGCAGTTTCCAAACGCTGAGCGCCAAGTCCAGCTAAAACCACTTTAAGCTCTTTTAGGCAACAATTCCTGAAAGCGTTTTGGCAGGGGAATGAGGGAGGCGGGGTCCCCCTGTGCTGTCCCGCCGGGATGGGCACAAAAAGCAACCCCTGCACCCCACTCTGGAGATGCTGTAAACAGGACCTGGCACAGGAATGGATGTATAGTTTACAGAGATGCCTTGCTTCAAGCAAATTTGCCTCTCAACACATGGCCAAACTCTCACGCAATAAATTAACTATTTGGCAGCCACTGAACCAGCGCTGGAGCCAAACCAATTAGGGTTTAATGTGATCCCAATTTCCTATTTCTGAGACGGGGGTCGGGGAGGTGGGGGAAGAAGGGGGAAGAGGAGGGAGGGAGAGCCAAGTAAATCCCCTCCTGGTTTATAAATCCTTGCCAATCATCCCAGATAAACCTGTCACCCACAGCTCTAAATCTGTATTTGCACTTGCGTGCTCCGAGGGACACGGTGGGAAGAGGCGCGTCGGACGCAGCCAGCCTGACTCCCAACATGTGTTTTCCATAGTTGGGAAATTCAATCATTTAAAAAATATTTACCAAGCTTTGTCTTTAATTAGAAAAACATGACGACGGATAAGGCGAGTTATTGTTTCTAAGCTAGAAATGTCAGAGATCCTCATGATGTCAGAAGATAAACCCCATCAACGACCCGCGGACCGGCTGCCAGGGCTGCAAATGTTTCGAGGGATTTTTTTCATCTCCCCTCAAAGTTCAGCGCTTTCCAGTCACAATTCATCGGTGGCTTTTCGGCCCCCAACAAAGCTAATCATGAAGGAGGAGGAGGAGGAGGAGGAGGAGATGGAGGGAAGGCTCCTGCAGCAGATCTGCCAGACGGGTGTTTTAATGCAAACGAGCTCGCACAACAGGGAAGGAACAGAAGGAACATTTGACTTCTTTGTGTTTTAACATCCTGACTCTGGTACCTCCCCTGCACAACTACCTGCCTTCAACTAAGATAAGCAAATTAATCTCATCTGCACCTGGAAATGCCGCAGGCTAAGCTGTCCTCATGCTTTGAAAAAGTGTCAAATTAAGTTTCTGTTTAGCCAAGACCCAGGGAAGTGCAGGCTCTCGGGAATATAGACACAAAATACTGCAGCCCACAATACTCACCTAAGAAAAGGAAGCTGCCTGTGCTCCAAGCAGACAACCAGGAGTTCTGCCTGCCCAGGACCATGTGTACCCCACACTACAGCCACTGTTCCACCTCTGTTTGATCCAACACCTGCAGCCAGATCCGGAGAGGCTCCGCAGGCAGGATGCACAACTTTAAAGTATAAAGCAAATATTTGTTTTTTGTCAACAAACAAAAGACAGCAGGGATGTAATGAGCTGTCAGGCCCGTTTTTGTGCTCACCACTCCTGTTAAGGCGACTGAAGAGTCTTTGCTGACCAGGTGGAGTCAGGAAGGCTCCCTGGACTGGCTCCTCAGCGCTGCCAGCCTGTCGTGTGCCACCAGCCCAGTCCCACCAGTGCCAGGAGCCAACCACCCCTCACCAGCCCACTCCCACACACCCCAAACACATACAGCCTCCCTACTTTATCTCCTTTAGGGCTTTATCCCTCTTTCTCCTCCTCCTCCTGTTGCCTCCTGGCAGAAAAGGCGGGATCAAACACACACAAAGGCCAGGTGGGAGCGTGTCAGGTGACGGATTTGGAGGAACTTCCTGCGGCAGCTACCAGGTGCACTGCTAGGAAGTGAAAGCCAACTCCCAGGAGATCCTGAGGATTAAAAAGTACAGATAAGCTGGTATTGATGCAAACAAACTGGTGTGTCTATCGAGTCCAATCTTGCAGCAGTAAGTCTGCAAGCACGCACTATTTGTCTGATTTTATTTCCACAGGGGAAAAAAGGCTAACCCTGCATTTTCCATTCAAAACCATACCTGTAACGAGAGAATTCTGAAATATTTTTAAAATATTTTTAGCGAGCTTTGAAGGGTCACCTATGGCCTCAAAGCCAAGCCAAGAGCATGCCACGTATCTTGTGAAAACATCCTTGCAGCCCAAGGCTGAGGGCTATGAGCAATGACTACCTTAAATACCAACATAAATCTACACTGCAGAAAATCCCTGCCTGAACAGTCTGATCCTTTAAATCATCCCAAGTGTGCAAAGCACGTCATTGAGGAAAACATGTGCAGAATTTGACCTCGAAGTCCCAGTGCCAGAAAAGTTGCTACCTGTAGAAGTTAGTACTGCTCTCTCATGAAATGGAGTAAAGGACATTTTCATTGACTTCCAAGGTCAGGGTTGACTAACCTGGAGTGCACAAATACAGCCAAAATGATGTCCAGGATACATCTGTAGCTGAATCAAACAAGAGTGTGCACACACTCAGGATGTGGCACAAAGAGATGGGAAGGTGACAGGGACACAGGAGAAGATTTAAGCCCCAGACACTGGCTGGACAGATGCCCTCAGGAAGGTGGTTTTCTGGAAGAGCTCCAGGTAAATCGCCAGTCTGGGTGGAAACCCTTCCCCTGGGACATTTTACATCAGAGAGGGAGAGGTGGATTCACTTCTCACCTTTTCGACTCCTACAGCCACCTCCTTCTTCTGAAGGGGAAGAGTTCACCTCTGATTCTTGCCAGCAAGAGGGAAACCTGAGCAGTTCCCCCCCTCTCCAGTGGCTCATGGCAGCCTCTCGAGGTGCCTGTGACTCCTTGGCAGCTCAGGATGATGGAAAGCACTCTGCTCACTATTCCACTCCAGTCCTGCTTCCAACAGAGTCAACTCCACAAGCTCTTCCCCAAGCACAAGCTCTTTTCGATCCTCAGAGTGCTGGCAAATCAAAAAACTTTTTCTTTTCTCTGCTTTAAAATTTCAATTTATTTCACTCTCCTGAGCACTGGCACAAAGAAAGAGGAACACCTAAAGCCTTTCATGTTACAGCATATGAAAGGCAAGACTAAGTCCCTGAATGATCCATTTCAATTTCTGGCCATTGGAAATCTCCACATAAGAAGGGCATATTCATGAGAGCCAGTATGTGCCTTAAACGAACACGGAACATCCCAAAGTTCCAAAGCAGTCCCACATTTCTTCTTTCTTTCCCCATTGTTAGTTTCACACTGAGCACTGATCCACTTCTCTGTAACACACACACAAAGAAATCAAGCAACCTCCTGACATTGCCAGGATCTGTAAAACACAGCAGAAATCACCGGGCTAAGCAGATGATTAGATTTATAAAAATCATGAGTCTACAGCTGATTATTCACTTTCTTGAGACCAAAGATAAACCCCAACAGTGTTCCTGGGCTGACACTGGGCCCAAGAACCGAGTGATGTCTCGTGCAAGTGTTCACAGTGTTCAATAGCTGGCACTAACAGGGCATCCTCACCTGACCTATCTACAAAGGCCCTGATAACTACAGCACATATCCATATGCTTATCTTTATAAAGCACCTGCATGGCTCACCAGGCTTATCCTTAGTGTTCCCCAATGGATGCTGGGCCACAGACACATTGAACTGAATAAAAAATTACACTTCAGCTCCCACTGAGTCACTCCAAACATTCCAGGTGCCCTCACCCTCTCCTGCCAGGGGCTATGGCCTTGCTGTCTCTGCTGTCACAGGGTCAGTGATTGCTTGCTCACTTCTGTCAGCAGGACCCAGATAAAAAGCCCTAATCACAGAATTACAGACTGGTTTGGGCTGCAAGGAACCTGAAAGACTATCTTGTTCCATCCCCTGCCACAGGCAGGGACACCTTCCACTAGCCCAGGTGGCTCCCAGCCCTGTCCAACCTGGCCTTGGACACTTCCAAGGATCCAGGGGCAGCCACAGCTTGTCTGGGCACCCTGTGCCAAGACCTGCCTACCCTCACAGGAAGATATTTCTTCCTAATTGCAGACATAGTTTAATATTGCAAAACTCAACAGCCACATACACATCCATACATTCCTGCCATGATCCAATAAAATATTCAAACAACTTGTCCTGTGCTGCAGAAAGCGTCACAGCTGAGAGGAACCAGTTTCACGTACCCACCCTGAAGCCATGATGGAGGCACAAGATCCCTGCCTCCCTCAGCTTCAAATATTTTTAGCAGGATTTCATAGGTCTGACTCTCCTCCCTGTGCTCAGTCTGAGGGAAGCAGGGGAGGAATCTGAGCAGCCTCTGCATACACCACTGAGCTGCACCACGAGCAGACACACTGGGTGGGATTTGTTTCATCCAGCTCCTCACTGCCAAAGCCTAAGCCAGCTCTCCTGGACTCTCCTTGCAGTCAGTGAAAAAGCCCAGGCACCCCCAGTGTGGAATTTGTCTCATTCAGAGAGAGGTGTCCAAGACTGGAGAGATGAATCACCCTCAGCAGCGCCTGTTTCTCCGAGGTGACTTCAAAGGGAGCTTGGGGAAAGGAGACTGGGCACAGACAGCAGATCCTTAAAGCACACGATCTCACCCGAGCTCCTTCTGTGGGGCCTTTTCTGCAGGGCTGACAGGATGAAGGTCAGGAGCCAGGTGCCCGGGCTCTCCAAAGCCACGTGGACGTGGACACAGCTGTCCCACCACGGTGCTCTCCAGGCACCAGGGACACCGGCTGGGTAAAGTCCACACGCCTTGAGAGACTCGTGTATTTCCAACTGCCTTAAGGGGTAACAGCCTCACCCCAACATCTCCACACATTCTGCCCATAAAGTATAAAACCAACTTCTGTCACTTGGTAATTCCTTCTCTGTATCGAGAATGCAGCTTTCAGAGTGGTTTCCACATTAGCACCAGCATCTATCTTTACACTGCTTCCCTATGAGCAATCACACTTCATTTTAAAATTCCTGCATTTCCTGAGCTTTGGGATGTGCTTTTAACTGCTTTTCTCCCTTTCCTGAGCAATGACTTATCCACAGAGTCACCTTGAGGCCGCGATCCAGCCCACGTGTAATGGACATTGCTACACACAGACATCCCGGCTCCATCCGGCACCTCACTCCTCATCCTGGGACGGCTCAGTTTCCATTCCCAATTGTGGACAAACAAGCACAGGCCACAAAAACGCTCAGGAGGCTGAAATACGGTGAGAGGCACCACGTGCTCTCCTGCCAACCTCAAGGCTTTCAGAGGGCACAACACTTCGGGCAACAAACCCGGGATTCTGGGGAAATTCATGCAGATGGAGCTGCAGATAGCCACGCTCCCAGCTCCACGCAGGAGAGGTGCTGCTACGAGCAGGATTTACGTGCACAGAACTCGCACACGGGTGCCAGGTCGCTGCCCACCCGAGTGCCCGCAGTTTGCAGCAGGGGAAACACTCGTGCCCAGCTCTGCCGTGGGTATTTCACTGTTCCAGCACTCCCTGGGACACTTCACGGACGTGTTTCAGCGCCGGGCTGGAATGTGGGGAGCGCCAGGAGGGTGCAAGCCCAGTTTGGCTGCAGCGCCCGAGGTCGGGCACCGCCGGCCCCAGCCCGGCCAGGGCGAGCGCGGGGCTGCGCCCCCGGTTCCACAGCCCCTCCGGCCTGCAAATCCCGCACAGACCCGGGCACCGCCGGGCTGGGCTGGCGGCTGGGGGTCCCCGAGGCCCACACTCGGGGGCAGTGAGCCCACACATTAACCAAAGGTGCAATTACAGACTGCGATACAAAGCGCGGGTCCCCCTCCCGCGGCCCGCTCCGGGGGCTCAGCCCCGCTCCCCCCGGCCCGGCGCTGCCTCCCGCCCGTGCCCCGAGCCCGGCTCTTACACTGGCAGCTTCCCGGGATCCCCACCATGGCCCGGATCCTCGGCGCCTCCTGCCCGGCCCGGCCCGGCCCTCGCCGTGACGAGAGCGGGGGCGCGGCTCCGCCCGGCCCGCCCCGCAGCCGGGCAGGAAGGGGCCGTGGGCAGGGCCCGTGGGTGCGCGGCGGGTTGGGGCTGAGGTACGGCCCAGGTGTGCGGTGAAACCTTCACACAGCCAGCGAGCCCCGGGCCCCACCTCCCCGGAGGTGTCCGCCTCCCCTCGAGGTGTTACAATACCTGTACACAACCCCAAAGGTGTTAGAATGCCCGTGCACACATCCCCAAAGGTGCTGCAATGCCTGTGCACCCCTAAAAGATGTTAGAATTCCTGTACACCTCAAAAGATGTTAAAATATACCCCAAAGGTGCTACAATACCTGTACACACATCCCCAAAGGTGCTGCAATACCTGTACACCCCCAAAAGACGTTAGAATTCCTGTACACCTCAAAAGATGTTAAAATATACCTCAAAGGTGCTACAATACCTGTACACACATCCCCAAAGGTGTTACAATACATGTACACCCCCAAAAGAAGTTAAAATACCTGCACACACAACCCCAAAGGTGTTAGAATGCCTGTGCACACATCCCCAAAGGTGCTGCAATACCTGTACACCCCCAAAAGACGTTAGAATTCCTGTACACCTCAAAAGATGTTAAAATATACCCCAAAGGTGCTACAGTACCTGTACACCCCCAAAAGATGTTAAAATACCTGCACACAACCCCCAAAGGTGTTACAATACCTTTACCCCCCCAAAGTGTTACATTACCTGAGGACGGATGGGTTTGTCCCCAGCTCAGCCTCAGTGCCTCAGGTCTTATCAAAGCGGGTTTGCTCCCTCCTGGCACTTCCCATATTCCAAGGCCACCTCTAAATCACATCCACAAAGTGTCCCAAGATCCTTGGCAAAGGTGAGATGTGTTTCCACTCTTACAAGCTAAAGCTTTCACTGCATAGGTACCTCCAAACCTAAAAATGCCAGAGTTTGGGATCACGAGAGTTTCACTGATAGCCTGAGGCTCCTATTCAGGGTTTGTCAAGGCTGCAGCCTCATAGGATCCTGGAATATCCTGAGCTGGGAGGGACCCCAGGATCAGCCAGCCCAGCCCCTGGCCCTGCACAGACACCCCAACAACCCCACCCTGTCCATCCCTGGCAGCGCTGTCCCAACGCTCCTGGAGCTCTGGCAGCCTCAGGGCTGGCTGCCCTGAGGCCCTGTCCATGCCCTCAATGCCCATATAATCAAGGCACTGAGGTCTGTGAGCCCTCCTTGGGGAACAAAGGGCACCTGGGTCAGGGCTGCTGTTTCCAGCAGGACCATGCTCCCAGCAAACTGGGTTTGACCTGCCCCAGCTCTGGGCTGGTGCTTGCTGGCAGCAGCCCCTGGCCAGCCCAGCCCTGCAGCTCAGCAGTGTTTCACTCCTGATGGCTCCCTTGCAGTTTGCTGGCCAGGAACAGGCATCCCTTGGGCCCAGATGGCCCAGGATGGAGCAGATCCAAATTTGCACTAAAACGACGGGACCATCCATCCAGTCCCATTGTCTTGGTTTCAACTTTGTGGCTTTGCCTCCCCCCGGCCCCTCTCTGCCAGAGCCCAGAGCCCGCAGCCCCCACGCTGCTCTTATCTCCTGCTGCTGGCTGCAGCTTGCCTCTGGCCTGTGTTTGCCACCACTTCATTTCTGTGTCATCTACAGCCTCCCTGGAGCCACTTTGACACCGGTCAAGCAGAAAGGGCCACTGTGTGGGGCGCTGATAAGGGCTTTGTTTTTATTTAGCTGGTCCTTAAAGCCTGTGAAGCTCCTTGGAGAGTGGCAGGCTGGGCTCCTTCAGAGCCCACCGTGATGGGAGTGGCTTCCCAAGACACCTGAAGGTGCCACTCACAGCCTGGCATCTCCCCGAGGCTCCAGGCTGGAGCCCTCTTTGTGCTGAGGGCACAGGAGATGGAACTGCTGTGGTGACAGTGTGGGGCCGTTGCTGCCCTGCTCTGTGTCCCATCCCTCCAGAGCACCACAACCTTGAGAGACGAGCCCTGGTGTGAAGTGTCACTGCTCAGATTGAGGAGAGGGTGATGAGGACTGGGAGAGAAAGGCAGAGCACTGAGATGTGCTGGGGAAAGCTTTGAAAGAGCAGCAAATGTGTTTTCATCTTCCTTCTCTTCCACAGCTCTGATGGTGCCCAAGGTGAAGCCATGGAGGGCACAGGGCAGCTCCATGACAGGGTCTGCATTGCTGCTTGGTTTCTGAAGATGGAACAGCTTCTTTGGAAACCCCAAAGAGGAGAAGGTTGTCTAAATAATACCCCTGGAATACCAGGAAAAGCTACACATGAAGCTTGGTCTGGCCTCAATGCTGATGAAGGGTGTAGCTGTTCAGGACAGCAGTTTTGGGGACATTTCCATAGGTTTATGTGACTTCCCCACAGAAGCAGGATCATGTTTGAAATGTGGCCATCCTGCTGCTCCTCCAGCAAGTGTCTTCTAGGGAGAGGAAATGGTGTGAGTAGGGAATGGGGTCTCTGTGCTCTTTCTCAGATCTGACACGAGTGGTGCCAGATCGTGGGTGAGATGTGAGCATGGTCTTGTAGGGAGGATGAGCTCCAGACCCTGATGTTCTGTGAGCAAGGGGAGCATGTCACGTGGAGATACCCTCTGCCACAGCCTGCCCTGCAGGGAGCTCTTGTTCTCCACCTCCCCAGATTTTAAGCCATACAGAGAGCTGAGCTTGTCTCGTGCTCTGTGGAACAACAGCCATCAAATGAAGGTGTCAGATGCAATTTTTCCTCTGCTGGTACGTTGGTAGACAGAGCAGGGTTTATTTGCTCCAAGAGAAAAAATCCCACCCAGCCTTTATGAGTCTGGATTTGTGTGCTGCATCCAACCGAGCAACACCTGTTCACTCAGCTGATGCTGTGTGTGTCCTTGAAATAGGCTGGTGGATGAGAGAAGAGACTCTACAGGCGTGTGGACTCCATTTGGAACCCTTTTCTTTCTATCACTTGAACACATCACGTATTTGGGACAAGAAAAAGCCTTCTCAGCCCAGTGCAGTGTGTGGAACACATCACGTATTTGGGACAAGAAAAAGCCTTCTCAGCCCAGTGCAGTGTGTGGGGACACGCATGCTGGAGAGGCAGATATATATGCCTCAGGATTTATATACATCTATCACACCTGAGGGAGCAGCCACAGATTTGCAAACAGCATTTTTAGGACTATAAATACACAGCCACTATACAGGGTATGTATCTATGGCCAGTAAAGCACCAAAATATTCATACACGCCCTCCAAAAGTCAAGAGATGCTCCTACCCTCTTTAGAACATTGAATTGGATATCAGGCAGTCGGGTCACAGACACTTTTCCCGTGGTGAATTCTGTCAGGTGCACAGGGAATGATGCTTGCTGTATAAGCAGGTACTTGGCCTCTGCTCTGGTTGTTTGCTGCCATCCCACAGCTCAGCTCGTGCCATGCTGAGCGAGCTGTGCTCTGAGGATGGGTTTTTTCAGTTCTGTTTGCTGTCCTGCCACATCCTTACCCCCACCTGAGCACTGATGTGAGGCACCATTCTAGGTTTGGTCCCCATCCTGAGGGAACGGGGCTCCTTCAGCTCATGCAGAAGTTCTGCCAAAGGGACCAGGATGGACAGGAGGGACATGGAGCTGTTGGAGCCAGTCCAGAGGAGTGATCAGGTCCAGACCAAGGTGATCAGAGGGATGGAGCAGCTCTGCTGTGAGGAAAGGCTGAGAGAGCTGGGATTGTTCAGAAAAGAAAGGCTTCAGAGCGGGATAATTGTGTCTTCTCAGTATCTGAAGGGAGCCTGCAAGAAAGATGAAGAGAGACTGTTTACAAGGGCCTGGAGGGATAGGACAGTGGGGAATGGCTTCAAACTGAAAGAGAATAGGTTTAGATGGGATATTGGGGAAAAATTCCTTCCTGTGAGGGTGGGCAGGCCCTGGCACAGGGTGCCAGAGAAGCTGTGGCTGCCCCTGGATCCCTGGAAGGGTCCCAGGCCAGGTTGGACAGGACTGGGAGCAACCTGGTACAGTGGAAGGTGTCCCTGCCCATGATGAGAATGAGATGATCTTTAATGTCCTTCGAGCCCAAACTTTCTCTGATTCTCTCATTCTATGAGACCTCATAGCCTGGAGTCCCCCTCTGAATAAAACCAACCTGACAAAGGTGGCTGCGGGCTGCTGAGCTGGAGGGAACAAGGTCTCAGCTGATGACTGTGGCCTGGGTAGAACAAGCTCTGTCAGGCAAAGACGTATGGACAGCCTTGCTCCCCACAGCCTTGTCCTGCCTCTTCCTCTCCCCTTTGCTGCCCCTTCCCAGTTCCCACACCAGCTCAGTCCTTCCATTTCCTCTACAGTGAGGGCAGATCTGGTGGCAAAGATTAATGGCTTTGAACAGCAAACACAAAAGCAAGAGGGAACGTTGTTTGGAAGTCTCTCATCTCACAGGTATTTGTAGCTCTAAAAACGCTGAGAAAAAGACATTAGTGTCATAGAAATAAGTGAGAAATGAGAGAAAGGATTTCTCTCACGGGGCAGACCAGAGTACCCTGCCTGCTTCCTTTGCTGGGAACTGGTTTTCCAAACAAGGAAAAGAGAAAGTTTAGTGCAGGCATCATTAACAAGGGTGAGAAGTGAGTGAAAGGAGAGTGAGGCAGATGGTGCCAGAAGGGAGGTCTGGAGTTTCCCAAGGTCAGTCCTGGTGGCTGGTCAGTGTTTCTCCTGGCACAGTGAGTGGTCAGCATTGCCAGGGGAGGCAGTGTGTCCAGGGGGAGGGGATGGGATCTCCCTGAGCAAAAACTCCTGGAGGAGGGGATGGGTGGGATGAGACCTGTTCAGCAGGTGGGAGGCAGAGCACACAGCGGCTGTCGAGCCCAAACAGACAATAATTCTGTGATAAAATCTTGGGACATTATTTATCATGCAGGTCCCTTTCTTCAAACATAAATGTTTGAGCATGAGGGTGTCCAGCCCAGCTTAGAAGCTGTAATCCTGTCCCTGAAACCATCTCGGATCTTCCTCGTTTGTATATTCAAGCTGATGGGTGCCTGCTGCAGCCATAAAGAGGCTGATACTGTTTTGAATATCTTATTTGTTTTCCAGAGGCCATCTGGCTGCATTTCTTCATTGTTTGAGAAAGCAGTGACACTGTCAGTGCTGCATTACCCAAAAAATGCCCTGTGCTGGGAGAGTGAGTGAGTGGAGAGGCAGAAAAGAGACGTGTGAGCACTCAGCAGTCTCAGCTGCGCATCAGGGCTGTGCCTGACTCTAGGAGATCTCTCAGCATCTCACTGAGAGGAACAAACTCACTGTCCAGGACCCTGGGAGCCAGCAAGCAGCTCCTGTGCCATGTCATCAACTCCTGTGCCATGTCAGCAGCTCCTCTGCGATGTCATCAGTTCGTCCACGTCACCGGCTGGCCAGGCACCCCCCAGCTTGTGTGGCTCAGGGTTCCAGCTCTGGGTGTCCCACGCAGTGCATGCAAGTTGGGATGGCTGCTGGGATCCAGGAGAGATCCTAGGGAGCAGTGAGGAGCTCAGTGCCAGGCAGGATCAGGCCAAGGTGACCAGACTGCAGTGCCTGGCAAGAGCTGAGGAAAGGCCAGCCCTCACACTGGTTTGGACTCGTCAGAGATGATTCCCTGGTTGGCTTGCTTTTGGTGTCTGGGGGCAAGGACACCACCTAGCCTTGGGGACACAAACCCACTGTGTGTTTTGGTGTCATTCAGGAACCTGCAGCCACAAAACTGCTCAAATTTTTAACTCTGCAGCCCCAACCCAGCCCCTTGTCACGCTCGGAGCAGCCCCGAGCTGAGCCCTGCCTGGCCATGCAGGCTGCCTGCCATCTGGCACAAGCAGGGCCAAGGAGAGTTAAATAAATGTTAGATACACACTAATGCCATGTGACACCAGCAAAAGGCAGTGAGTCCAAGCTGCAAGAGTCTGCTTATGTAAACAGCATCCTGAAATTAATATTTACCTTTTAAAACAAACAGATATTTGGGGTGTTTCACAGCCTTTCTGCCTAGCAGATGCCAAGAACAACAGCTTGGTACTGCAGGGAATTGGCTTGACAGCTCAGGGGACAGTAAACTCCCCACCAGTCTCCAGACTGCGAGGTCAGAGCCAGTCCCTCTCTTTACAGGCAGATAAATTCGCACAAGTGCCAGATTAATCTTTGCTCAGGGGCTGCGACCTCTAATGAGGAGTGGGAGCCACCCCGCCGTGGCAGCGGGGAGCGGGATTGGGGCGGCAGATGGGCTGGGCACGAAGGATCTGGGGAGGCTCGCAGCGGTCCCGTGTCCACAGGGGCCCTGGGGAGGCAGAAGGGCTGTCCCCTGGCGGCTCCTCGGGCGGCAGCATCGCCACCAGCCTGGCTGCTGTGCTCCCCTTCCAGCCAGACCTGCACCTGTGGGTAAATCCCATCATTTCCCTAAGGAGTGATGGTTTTGTAAATCACCACCACAGCCCCTGTCAGAGCACAGCCAGGCCTGGGGATGCTCACACACCCCGGATTCTGCTGCTCCTCCATGGAGGCACTGTGGCCATCCCCATCCTCATGTGAGCACCCAGCACTTTTTGGGGTTTGCTATGTTATTTTAAAACGTTTTTTATCATTTTCCAGCAACAGGATGTGAGCAGCCACAGACACAAAGCAGAAGTCAGCTGCCACCGTGGAGGTGTTTGGCAGTAAACAGTAAATGAGTAGAGGCTGGGGTAGGAGCCTGATTTGGGGTTTAATAGGAGATTTTTTGTTGATGTCTGAAGCAGAAGGAATTTTTGGTGTGTTTTGTAGCTCATGACTTCTACCATCATCCCCTGTTGGATTTTATTTCAGCCTTCTGCTCCTAACGCACCTTCCTCCCTGGCACTATGCTTCCATCCCCTTCCTCCCAGCTCAGGATGACTCTTTCCTCTTGGCTATGGTGCAGATCCCCTCACAATCCTGCCTCTGCCTCTGGGTGCACTTTTCCCAGAGGATGTTGGGCTGGTGTGGCTGTGCAGGGTCCATGCTCACAGCCACCGTGTGCCTGCCCTGGTGCTCAGCTGGCTCCTACTTTGGATTTTCAACTCCCTCCAGCAGATTCTTGGTGATTTTTCAGCCTCCCATGGCAGGGCAGAAAGGAGGCATGGCATGCTGCTGGGCCAGGGGTGCACCAGAGCTCGGAGCAGAGCTGGGAATCCCAAATCCATCCCTCCAGGAGCACACAGATCCCACAAACATTGCACCCTGTGTGAGGGGACATGGCATGACAAAGTGACAGTGCTTTTGGGGGCTGTTTCCTGCCAGGCAGGGTAGAACAAACCCATCGTGCGTGGGTGGGAGCCGGGCTGGGCGGGAGGATGTGGGCAGGCTCTGCTACCCCTGTGAAACAAAAACCAGCAACGACCAGCCTGGTGCCGTGGGGCCCCGCCACGGGCATGGAGTGATGGGAACTGTGAGAGGCCTCTGAGTGGGGAGACCCCTAATAAAAGTTCTGTGCTAGAACTGAGAGACAAACAGGATCTTTTTCGGTCTTCAGGTTGCTGTTTATTTCTTATCTTATCAAAATTTCTCCACACCGCCTGCACCAGGCTTGGTGTGGTGAGGAACACAGCGAAAAAGGTCACAGGATGTGCAGTTTCAAGGTCTTTTAAAGCCATCTTGTCCAATTAACTCTAAAAACGTATTTTATTTCTACTTTTCTACCAATAACTAACTAACTGTCTAACACACAACACCTGCATTGTGACTTTCCCAATCACCCTGTGCTGCTAACACTACAGAAAATGGAGAAGATGAAGAAGAAGAAGAAGAAGGCAGGACAATGCCCAAAATCCTCCATTTTGTCCTCCATCTATCCCCATACTAAAAACCCAAAAGTCTAAATTTTTCACCCTGTGATAACTACACTACAATCTACCCTACACACTCACAGATTCCACATCATCCCAAAGCCTGGAAGTCCTCTCCATGGACACAGGTTAAAGGCAGCGCTCTCAGGAGAATCAGGGCTTGTCAGAACAGACAGAGAAACATTCCCTGAGCCCTGGGTTCCAGCAGGGCACTGATCAAACAGATGACACCCCAAAAGTGACGGCAAGGCAAGCTGAGCTCACCGAACCACAGGAAGCGTGGGATGCTCGGTGCCGGGGAGGGCTGCAGCCAGCCTGGGGTGTTCAGCCTTCCCAGAGCGGCCGTGCCGGAAAAACCAGTGTGTTTGTGGACGGGTTCGTGGTGAATGCCTCTTTCTTTTGAAATCTAATCCGCTTTGCCCTGAAACTGCTGACAGTGCTTGTCAGGGCTTGCAGTCACGGTGATTTAAAAGGTGATAGCGAGCGGTAAGAAATCCATCTGCCCGCCGGAGTCACTCGGGGAGCTGCGGCTCAGCGCTGGGAGCGGGGCTGGTGGTGCCACCAGCCCGCTGTGACAGCCGTCACCCCGGCAGGGAGGGCCGCTGGGCTGCTCCCCGGCTGCCCTTCCTACAATTAGTTCGGTTTGCTGACGAGGTCAGCCAAAGTTGAGCTGGACAAAGAGGGAGAGTTTTCTAGTGAGTGACAACTTCGGGGTAAATCTGCGAGGATGTGATCGGGTCGCTGGCAGGTCTGTGGGGACATGGGGACACCATGGTTGGGTCTGGGGAGTGCCATCAGCCCGCCTGCTTCCCAGGTCCCGCTCCAGAGGGGGTGTCCAAAACACTCTTGTGTCTGCACCACACCTCAGCACCCCTTTAGAAATAAATTAAAACTCAGTTATGATGTACAAATAAATTAAAACTCAGTTATAATTATAAAACTCAGTTATAATTATAAAACTCAGTTATGATTGGTGCATGGTAATGGGGTGCCAATTTTCCCTAAGTGGTGGCTGATATATATGACAGACCTGTAATCTCTGCTATTAAAATGAATGGGTAAGTTGCATTTTACATGAAAGCCTAAAAACCAAAGCTGCAAATAGGCAGGTTCAAATAATCCTCTCTGAACTGGAAAAAAGAAATAGTGGAGTTTTGAGGAAGAGGTGTGCCCCATATAAACAGGGATGTTTCAGAACTGGCAGGGAGCACAACTCCATGTTTCTTCAGGGAATTAACCACAGAGCTCAGTTAGGGATGATGGATTAGAAGAAGGTTTCCTGCCTGCTGATTTTGACCATGGACTTCAGTCACTTTGCCTGGACCCTGTCCAGCTTCACCAAGGGTTTTGCATGAGAATTTCTGCACCCTGGGATTTCCAAGGAATATTTCTATACTACAGAAAAACAGTATAAAAGAAATCTTTATATATAAGAATATAAAGCATTTAAATACGAATATATAATNCAAACCAAACCAGAGAGCAGCAATTCTGTTACAGGTAGCGAGGGCTGAAAGGGATGGAGCTGAGGGAGGGGTTTTGCTGAGGATGATGAGTTGGATATGATCCCCCCAGGCCGTTCCCTTGCACTTCCAGCAGCTCTGCCCACCCTCCCCTGTGCCCCCGGAGCCCGGAGGGCACGGACAGCCGCTGTCCCGGCCGGGGTTCCCGAGCAGTACCCGGAGCAGTCTCTCTGTGCGGCCAGAAGGAGCGCTGGGAGCGTTTCCAGGCTGCGGAGATGCCCCGCAGAGGGGCACGCAGCCCGTGGATGCTCAGCCAGGCCTGGCCCCCATCCCACCGAGATGGCTTTCCTAGAAAGCTCAGCCTGCTGCCGGCTGGCCGCTCCTGCCGCGCCCCGGCCCCCTCACCTGAGATGCCATCAGCCTGAAGGTGAGCAGGAGGAGGCCCAGCAGTGCCAGGACTCCTTCCAGCCCTGCCCAGGGGCCGATGATCCTGAAATAAGACCTGCTGGAGAGCCCAGCTGTGTTTGGGTGTGAGTATGGATGGACACGTGGGTGTGCCCCTGCACACAACCCCCAAAGGTGTTACAATACCTGTATGCCCCCAAAAGATGTTAAAATACCTGCACACATCCCCAAGGGTGTTACAATACCTGTACCTCCCCAAAGTGTTGCATTACCTGAGGACAGATAGCTTTGTCCCCAGCCCAGCCCCAGTGCCTCAGGTGTTGTTACCAAAGCAGGTTTGCTCCCTCCTGGCACTTCCCATATTCCAAGGCTGCCTCTAAACCACATCCACAAAGTGTCCCAGGGAGCTGTGCTGCAGTCAGGTATCCTTGGCAAAGGTGAGATGTGTTTCCACTCTTACAAGCTAAAGCTTTCACTGCATAGGTACCTCCAAACCTAGAAATTCCAGAGTTTGGGATCTCATCTCAACATCAGCTGGCACTGCCAAAGGGCCTCAGGTGGTGAGGGAATATGCACAATGCAGTTTGGTTATCACCTCTTTTTTAATAGCTTCTTGGGCAAAAAATAATCCAGGACCACTAGGGAATTAACAGTTGTATAGCTGAGTCTTGAAGGCAGCCTTCTATCCCAGCTTTCTCTCCCAGCCTCCTCTCCCAGCCTTCTCTCCCAGCCTTCTCCTGCCCTCGGTCCTCTGGGCTGGGGCTCGCTGCCCCGGGCTGCCGGGCCATGTGGCACAGGGTGGCTTCAGCTGGAGCAAGGGGACATTCCAGCTGGGCAATGTCCTGTGTTAATTTGGATGGAAGTTCATTTTGGAAAAGAGGAGAGAACAAGTGTGTGACATTTTCGTTCCAAACTCAGGCTTCGCTTGATGTGCTAAACCGTGGAGTTGGAAATTAGCAGAAATTGAAATAATGAATTTCACTGTTACTGACTTCAAAAAAAAAAATCCATTAACTGGCAAATTCTGAAATGTCATGATTTTTCCGGCTGTTCAGCACAAAAAGCAATCTGGAAGTGTCAGTATCCGAGGCCCCTGTGATCCTGACTGGCTCCGGTGGATCCCGGACGGGTCCCTGTTTGCTTTGGCTCCCTCAGGGAGGCCCCTTGGCTGCACCCCACATCTTTAGCAGAAGGACATCAGCCTTGCTGCCACCTACCAGTGGCACCTGGGGCTCTGCCCACAGCGCCAGGAGGGTGAGGGGGATTTTTGGAAGTTCTGGCTGGTCCACCCTTGCGGATCACCACGCAGTACCTGCCCCAGGATCGCGCCTCTCCCAGCCCCGAGGGCAGCACAGGGTGCCCTGGGAGCAGCCAGCTCCACCCGGGAGTGGTGGGGAGCACAAAGCCCATATCAGCAATGATTTCCTGACAAACAGTGCGGCTCATTGTCTGTTCTCATTTATAAACTGCTCCACACCAGCCATCTGATATCCATTATTACAATTACAAACAACCCACAGTAACTCTCCAGCTGGTCAGCTCCATCCTAACAGCACTGCAGCCATTCAAGGATGCCATATGGTACCAGAGTTTCCAAAGCAGCATTGTCAATCAGCCTTATTAATTTCTGAGTTCATTTCTTTTCCTTTTAGGGATATATTTTTTCCTTTCTTTCTATATAAGACAGAGACACTTCTCTGGCCTCAATTTGAAATATGCAGCTTGACAGAATAATTGAAACATCTACATCTCCGAGGCAGCTGGCAGGGAAAGGAAGAGCCTGAACTCTGTGAGCAGCCCCCCGAGTACTGGTGCTCATGCAAGACCTCCAAGTGTCTCTTCCCATCTATACCCCAGTGCGTGCCATGAGAATATTAAAAACCCATTAGATCTGGAGTGCCGGACATGGCTGGCTCTTTACTGCAGATGGAGGGTTGTTAATGGCCATTTCCCTTCGATCTCTGAGTCTCCTTTGAGCTATATTTATTTTTTCCCCAACATTTTGGAGCCTAAGGGTGGTGCCATTGGAGTCGGTTGGAGATGCTCAGGTGCTGCCGGCTCTGCTTGTGCCCATCCTGTGGTGAGCAGGAGCTTGGGAGAATCCTAAGGTGATTCCCAACTGGATGGACTCTTCTTTTGAGGTGATTTCTGGGTGATTTCTAGTGATTTTGTGCCTGGTCACTTCCATGTGGCACTGCTGTATGGTGTATCTGTCACAGTGTTGCTGTGCACGGCGCTGAGGGAGAGGGCTGTGCTGGATATGCCATTCCCAGCCCTGCTTCAGGGCTGGGATTTCTGCCATTCTCCCACATCCAGGCACTGCACCACACCCACTGGCTGCAGGGACTGCTGGGCCTTAATTTTTGCTTTGCTTCTGTATTTTTAAGCACAATCAGCAATCACCCTGAGACGATTTCTTTCCTCGCTTGAGGCAGCAGAATTTTGTGGCTCTGAAATGCTCGGCTCCAGCTAAAGCTCAGCACCTGAGATCCAGCAGGATTTTCCTTCCCTGGGGGTGGAATAGAGGTGATGGGGTGAGTGGAACTGGAGACCTTTCAGGATGAGCCATGGGCACCCTCAAAGTCTTCCTGTGAATGTGTCTCCACACGCTTTCATGTTTTTTCTCTGCCCAGCTGACTGTGTGGTGCTCACAGCTGGAGCAGAAGCATCTTGTTGGAATGTGAGTGCCCCTAAACATGCTGGGCTGTGGGTACCCACACCTGGGGGCCTGGCAGAGCTGCTCAGTGCAGGATTTCACTCCTGGCAGTGATACATTGCTGGGGAAGAGGAATCAGGCTCTGAGAGAGGAATGTCCAGTGGCTCCTTGTGCCGCGGCGGGTGAGAGCAGCAGGTTTTGGGGCCGTGCGTTATGCAGATCATGGGGGATTATGTAAAACCTCTTTGTTCATCCTCCCTGTCAAGGGCAAAGAGCTCTGTGGGGCCAGGACAGTTTGGGGGGGACATCTGCAGCCGCACAGATGGTGACACCAGGGCTCCAGCCACCGGAGGAGGACGTCCCCTGGCTCCCTGTCCCACAGTCCCTACAGGCATTTCCTCCTTGCTTTTAGCTCTTGGGAGCCCAGCGAGGATCCAGCAGCAAGCCAAAGCTCAGCCCAGCAGTGCCAGGGGCTTTGCTCCTTCCCAGAGCTGTGGGCAGTGCCCACCTGCGGAGGGAAGTGCAGGGAATGTGCCAGGCCTCTGGAGCAGCTGTCACCCCTTCAGTGACAGCTGTCCCTGTGCAGTGTCACCACTGCAGTGCCTTCACCCACAGGCAGTGGAGGCTGAGGTGCTGCTCCTCCCTGTGCTTGCCCTTGGCATGGGCTGGGAGCCCCTTTGATACAGCTGTCTCTTACTGCCATCATTTTTGTCTGATGCAGTGCACACACCTTGGAGGGTACACTGAACAGGGTGGATTGTTTGATTTATCTACGGCAACAAAATCACTTTTTTTTGGTGCTGTTTCACACTTGTTTGGCTTCCAGCACAGAGTCCCTGTTCCCTCGTGTCTCTTCATCCATGGTTTGGTGCCCAGCTCACACCCCCACGAGGATACTGCCAGGCATGAGGTGCTGTCCCAGAGGGACACATGAGGTTGTGTCTGCATGGATGAATTCCCATCCCCAGCTGTGCCCTGATCTCACCTGATGCAGCTCGTGGTGCTGCTGTGATGGGGCAGAAGCCTGAGGTACCTGTGGTACCCACATGGGCTGGGTTTATGTTGAGTTTCCATGTGGCTTTTCCCTACCCTCAGGCTCTCTCCAGTGTGCAGGGGGAGGTCTCACAGCCCTGTTTACATGGACACCCAGTCAAAGCTCACTCTGCTGCCATTTCTCTGCTGCTTGGAGTTTGGCTCTGTCGTTTCCCTGCATTTTCACCAGGACTGCACATCCCAGCCTTTGATCCCGCCCCTCCCTGGCCAGGTGTTTGGGCTTTTCCAGGAGGGTTGGGAGGCTGGAGTTGGTTTAGATCCCCAGCAGCAACGGGCAGGACCTCTCTCCCTAATTCCCACCATCCAGCACTGTCCCCCCTGAGCTTCTCTTCCCCTCTCAGCATCTCCCCACAGGGCACACAGACCTCCTTTTCCTCTGAGCTTCTGAATTTGTGACATTTTGCTTGATTTTCCTCCTCTTTCCCTTCTGGCTCTCAGTGAACCACCCCATGCCTTCTGCAGAAGGCTCCTCGCTTGCTCTGAATCTCTCTTGTCGTGCCATGGGGATGTCAGAGCCTTCTGGCTCAGCCCCTGCCCTGTCCCTCCTGCTAAAGTGGCACAGATGATTTTGTCACTCACAATGTGACAGTGCGTGAGCCAGGCGCTTACAGAGCCTGGCCTTGGGCAGCTCCATTGTTTCCCCAGATTCTCTGTGACACTTGTCCAGAGGAGTCCTCGTGCCTGTGACACATTCCCACAGAATGCATTGGGAGAGCCTCTGGGATCTCCTGTGTGTCCCCCAGGCACTGCTGTGGGTCCATGTGGTGCCCTGTGACTGTCCCACAGCAGAGAGCCACTGCCCCAGGGTTGGCTTTTCCTTTTTCCCCATCCCTGATGCAATCCTGCTGTTATCCCTTTGCTCCCTGAAACGTGTCCAGCTGCTGAATCTCTTCTCTTTCATGACTCTGCCCAGCACCGAGGCTCCAGGATTCACACTTGCTTTTGCTTGAAGGTTGTTTGAGATATTTTTCCCCCACTTTTTTTTTTTCTGTGGGATTTTGCTGTTTTCTCAGCATTCTTCAATTATGATTTCACATACCTCCAGGAGCTGACTCACTGCTGACACCATCTTTTCTGAGCATCTTTGGGAAAGCCAAGCCAACA
This sequence comes from Irena cyanogastra, assembly GCA_013397155.1. Lineage (NCBI taxonomy): Eukaryota > Metazoa > Chordata > Aves > Passeriformes > Irenidae > Irena > Irena cyanogastra. The sequence goes on from VWZV01014951.1 coordinate 184,339, forward strand.
TGACTTTCTGGTCTCATTCCTCGGTTCCTTCTGCTCTAGCCCTTCCTGGTTCCCTGTGTGCCAGTGCTTCCTTGGGAACACCTCCCCACAAGCACGGAGCACACCTTGGTTCATGCACCACATGTCTGTGGTGCCCTGGGTCAGTCCTGGCACCACCTGTATTCCATCTTTCCAAAGGTCTCGGGGCACAGGCTGAGCAGGGGAAGCTCTGCACTATCACCCCATCTCACTCTGATTGCAATTTATGCTCACACCAACATAGGAGAGAATATTTTCCTTTTCTTCCCAAAGCTCTTGAGGGTATTAGAGAAAAAAATCCGCTCTGCCAGCTGCCCTGCCTGGAGCTTCCTGCACCAGGGATGGGGAGACAAGTGGGCAAGGGCATGATGCCAAGGTCAGCGTTTGCTCCAGTGCCTGCCCCACACCAGCTTTCCAAGAAACTCTGCAGCAGGAAAGAAAAAAAAAAAACAAAACCCTAATTTTTTCATTTGCAACTGGAGCAAAGCCAGATTTTGCAGCAGAACATTTTTTTGGTGAAAATGGAGCTGTTGTCTTCTGGCCAGCACTTGTTGAATGGCCCCTGCCCGGACACCACTGGGGAGTGGCAGAGCCAGGGCTGGGACATTGAGCTGAGGGGCAGCAGGCACTGCCTGCTGGGTTTTGGGGCCGAGCCTGGACCCCAGAGGGTCCCCTGTGAGGTGCCACCAGAGGGGACCGGCCGCCTCTGCTGCGGGCTGCGATCACAACTCCGCTTTGAAAACTCTCCAGTGCTTTGTTCTCCCCCGATACAATCCATTTGGAGCAAATGCAGTCTCGGAGCATCTTGCCAAGCCCGCAAGCTTTGGGGAGGGCGGCTGCTGCGAAGCATTAGCGGCAGATAAGGCCTCCTCGGGGATGGCTGCCTGGGGAGGGAGGGCCGCTGGGGGAGTCTCGCCTCGCCTTGTCCTGGCCCGGGGACTTTGCTGACGGGGCAGCCAGGGAATGCCAGCCTCTGCCTCGGCTCCTTCAGCGAATCCATCGTGTCGCTCTGCTGTTCCTGTCACCCATCCTGCTGCTCCTCACACCCCACCCCCGATGGTCCCCTGCTTGCCGGGCACGCCGGGTGCCGCAGCATCCCCCACTCCCCACGGGAGCTCAGTGCTGGACACAACAAGGGGCAGAGAGATGGGGTTCAGTGGCGGGGTTGGGATGGAGCCCCTGTGCTGGTCCTGAGCGCCAGGGCTGGGCTCACCCCACCTGCAGTCACAGGTGTGCGGGAGTTTTTTTAATCCCTGGAGGCAAATTCCTCGTCCTGCCGCGTCCTGCCCGATCCTGCAGACAGAGGAGGTCGGAGGTGCGGGAAGGGATGCCCAGGACACCCTCAGGCAGGGTCAGAGGTGCAGCCAGGGACGCCCGGGTCCCGGTGAGGTGCCAGGGGTGGATGAGGGATGTGATCGGTCCCTGTGGGATGCAGTCTGTCCCCAGCCTGGGGACCAGGGCCGCTCGGTGACAGTTGAGGGGGCGGGTGCGGGGCAGGGCGAGGTTAATGCGGTTAGCAGCCGGGGCAGGGGTCTCCAACAGACGAGGCCTCGCCGGCCAGATGGGGAGACTCGTCTGCTGCTCGCCGGGGCCACAAAGGAGGGTCCCCTGGCAGCAGCTGGTCCCAAGGAAGAGGTTAAGGTGACACGTGTCAGGGCAAAGCCCAGGGGTGGCAGACGCCGCCCAGGCCTTTGTGGGGGTCACCTCCCATCTGACGGGAGCATGTGGGTGGGAGCCGCAGGGACCCGGGCCGGAGGGGCGGCGGGATGGCTCCGCCAGGGTCCTGCCGGGCAGTGGCATCCCCTGCGACAGCCACTCGGTCTGCCTTTGTGCTCTTGCACATAATGAACCGGTTTTTTCCCTCTTTTTTTGTCCCAGAAAGAATGGCAATGGCTCCATGGCAGGAAATGCTGATGGGGGTTTCTGCATGCCCTGGCCTAGAGATGGGGACAAGACAGGGGACAGTGAGAGGGTCAGTGGCTCGAGAGCCAGGACAGGGGCTGGCCAGGCATCCTCTCAGTCTGACGGACACCGGGATGGCCGTCCATCCTGCTCCTCAGCTTTGTACAGCTGGACAAACCACGGGCCATGCTTCATCCCTGTGGGCACTGCTGGCCCCAGGAGCCGCTCTGGAGGCCAGGATCCAGCCAGAGGTCAGGGCTCACCCCCTGCCACAGCTCAGCCCCTCACCCAGCTCAGCCCCCGGCCCCTCAGCTTCCCCTCGCCACGAGGCTAATTTCAATTATCTTCTCCAGGCCATATGAATTCTATTAATATCAAAGTAATGAGGCAGTTACTGCGATTCGGAGGAACGGCTGGGGAATTGCTCGGGATAGGGTTTCGCCAGCCAAGAGGGTAAATTAAAACCTCCCTTTGGAGAGGAGCAAAGGGCTGCAGCAGAGGTGAGAGGGGGCCAGCCTGGGCCGGGGGGGATGGTCATGGGTGTCCTTCCCCTGGGGGCCACTGCTGCCATCCCTGCCATCCCCCTCATGCCGGGGGGCTCCTTTGGAGATGCCGTGAGCTGGATGGGGAGCTCACAGCAGGGATGATGCCCCCGTTCCCTTTCTGCAGCCTCTGCAAAAGCCCCTAAGGATTGTGCCTGGAGCATCCACCCTGAAATACAGAGGGATGGATCCCCCTGCTCAGCCTTCCTGGAGCCTCGTGGGTTCAAGCTGCTGCCCTGCTGTTTGGTTTAGGGTGCCCCTCAAAGCAGCACTGAAATGGGCAGCGTGTCCCCAGGGCTTGGGACAGTGCTGGGCTCCCTTGGGGCACACAGGGTCCAGCAGGCCGGGAGAGGATGGGGAGTGATCACAGACCCTTCCTGGCACCCAAATCCAAGCAACTGAGGCTTTTCCAGGTCCAGCACTCTTCCTTGACCATCAAGGCTCCCAGCACTGCTCCCCTGGGCAGCCCTGAGCTCACGTCAGAGACCTGAGGAAGGGGAAAATAGCAGGGAGGGAAGGAGAAACAGCAGGAACCATATATATCCGTGTACATCCTCCTATAAGACAACTTACAGCTACTTGTCGGGCTGGAAAAAGAGCTTTTTATGGGGCGGTGGATGGGCTCCTCCTGCATCCCCCCCGGCTGCAGGGTGCTTGGGGACACAAGCAGAGCCTGATCCCAGCTGCAGTGGGGACCCAGCCAGGAACTGGGGACACGGGGAGTGCACGAGGCTGAGCCAGGGGAGCATGAATATTTTAAAGGTAAAAATAGCTCTTGCTGCGGAGCAGGGGCGTCACACCCGCCTGCCAAGCCGGGAGGGAGCAGGAGGTGCCTCCCAAGTCCTTAGGAGAAGAATTGGGTAAGGAGTGGGAGGGTGGGTTAAGAGGAGGGTGGGGTTTGTGCCCTGGGTGCTGAGCAGAAAGTCAGGGCCTGTGAGAGGATCCTGTTGGACACCGCCCCCCAAAAACCAATGCTGGGGCCGACCCAGAGCCCAAAATAAGTGAGCAGTGAGAAGAGGTGAGGATTGCTCCCCAGTGCCCTCTTAACCCAGATAAAGAGAGAATATTTGTACCACGGTGGTAGTGAGATGCAGAACAGGGTTTCCCAGAGAAGATGTGCATGCCCCAGAGTTGAGACATAAAGGCCAGGTTGGATGGGGCTTCCAGCAACCTGGTTTAGCAGAGGTGTCCCTGCTACGGCAGGCGGGTTGGATTAGATGGTTTTTAAGGTCCCTTCCAACCCAAACCAGACTCATGACCAGCAGGCTGAGCGGGCAGCAGCAGCGTGTCCCCTTCCCCCGTGTGGCACGAAGCCACTCGTGGTGAGATGGGCCAGAGGGCCACCCCGTCCCGTCTCTCTGGTTGTGCCACCAGTTCCGCAGCAGCCGCAGACGCTACAATTCCTGAGCTGAGCGGGGGGGTTCTGAGCTGGTGGCAAACCCCCCGGATCCCCGCAAGGCTTTGTCCCGCGGCAGGCAGCGCCCAGGGTGGGGGCAGAAGGTGACCCAGCGCCCAGGGTGGGGGTCTCCGGCCACCCCCAGCCCGCGGCAGCGCCGGTGGCTGCAGAGCGGCTCTTTGCTGGCATCTGCTGACAGCGGGAGATCCTGCAGCCCTTCCCACGGAGCGAGACTGAAACTCGGCCCGGAGACGGCCCTCGGCCCGGTCCTGGGAAGGAGCAGGTGCTGGGAAGGAGCAGGTACTGGGAAGAAGCAGGTGCCGGGGAAGGAGTGGGTCCTAGGGAAGGAGTGGGTCTCTGGGAAAGAGCAGATTCCTGGGAAGGAGCAGATCCCTGGGAAGGAGCGGGTCCCTGGGAATGTGGGTCTGTCAGCCAAGTACCTGCCAGGAGTGCCCCGCAGGGATGGGGCTCTTGCAGGGAAGGTGAAGCCCCATAGAAGGATGCACTTAACTCAAAACCCTGGTGCTGAAGGTGCCTTTCCAGTTAGAAGTGGGAAAACATCCCTCAGGCTTCAAACACAGCCTTTTCCTGGGATACAAGGCTCTTCCATCCCNATCTCGGGAAGGAGCAGGTCTCTGGGAAGGAGCAGCTCTCTGGGAAGGAGCCCGTCCCTGGGAAGGAGCGGGTCCCTGGGAATGTGGGTCTGTCAGCCAAGTACCTGCCAGGAGTGCCCCGCAGGGATGGGGCTCTTGCAGGGAAGGTGAAGCCCCATAGAAGGATGCACTTAACTCAAAACCCTGGTGCTGAAGGTGCCTTTCCAGTTAGAAGTGGGAAAACATCCCTCAGGCTTCAAACACAGCCTTTTCCTGGGATACAAGGCTCTTCCATCCCTCCTGTGCCTCTGTTATGGGCTTAGCACAGGAAGATCTTCCTGCAACATCCCCTGAGTCAGGGAATGAAATCACATCTGTCAAAGTCTCCTTGTGCTCCAGACAACCTCTTGGAATCATAAATCATAGAATGGTTTGGGTTAGAAGGGACCTTAAAATTGACCCAGTTCCAACCCCCCTTCCATGAGCAGGGACACTTGCCACCAGACCAGGCTGCTCCAAGCCCCATCCAAGCTGGCCTTGCACACTTCTGGGGATGGACTGTCTGCAGCCTTGGTGGTGTCAGGTTGTCAGGCCATCAGAGAGAGGTGACAGCAGCGGAGAGAAGTGACATTTATCAAAGCTCTACCTGTTGAGTTATAAAAACCCCAGGAGAGCTGCAGAACCCAGATTCATGGGCAGTGTATCTCACCAACTCTGCAGTCCAAAAGATGCTTATCCCCCATGCCAGGCAGGAAGGAAACAGCATTTTCATCTGCAAGCTGCGAATTAACCAAAAAATGGCCCAGTCGAACTGCAAACATGACGGTGGATTTTACAACCTGCAGCTCATGTGCTGATTTTATTAATAATTTATGTGCATTATCTGATTGACATCCCTGCTACTGATACCACTTGGTCTTAAGAGCATCAGAGAGCCAAAGCTGCAGGAGGTAGTCACTGGGCATTAATGTGTGACAACTTTTGCCTTTCTGAAATTATTTTAGCTTCTGGGTGCTGCTTTTTCTCATCCAGTCTCTTGTTCCTTGATTAAATGATCCTGCCCGGATAACATATGAGCTGCCATGCAGTGGCATAAGCATTTTCCCACCGTGAAAGCCCAGCTGACTGTGGTTATCTTACAGGGATCCATAAGGGATGAGCCTGCATGAGATGGAAGAAACTTTGTAGGGACTAATTATGCCCCAAAGCAGACAGAAACACTCTAAAGGACTTGGAGATCCCAGTGATTCTGAAGTCAGGTACACTTTTTTGCTTTGTTTCCTGCAGAGTGAAGGATGAATCCATCTGTTAAGTACATATTGCATATCTAAATCTGTTAATATCTAGACTAAAATCTATCTAGATATATAAAAGCTATTTCCCTTCCATCCCTTGCAGGGTTTCACAAGTCTCAGTCCTGCAGGGAAGGGTTGGTGTCATCCCCTTCCATGAATTCCTGGGAGCACTGAGCACAGCAGCCCTTCCCTGGTGCTGAGGGCTAAAGATTGTCAGGATATCCAGGGGCCTGAGATGCTGCCTGGATCCCCACAGTTTGGGAATGTTGTCCCAGGGACTGAACTTGAGCTCTTCAAGTATTTTCTTCAGAAGGGATTAATTCAATTAACACAAGTACCAAACCAGCTCACAGCACTCTATAAATAGACTGGTGGGCTTTGACACAGCTCCTGGCTATGCCAAGAAATGGGACTAATAATAGCTGCTTAACGGCTGGTTTCAGGGGGCTGGAGAGGCTAGGCAGAGAAAATGCCAGGATGGCTTAAACCTGTCATGACAATCAGCTGGGGAAGTGTGGAATCCCAGAATCTCAGAATGGTCTGGGTTGGAAGAAACCTTAAAACTCATGGCATCCCAACCCTGCCATGGCAGGGACACCTTCCACTGTCCCAGGCTGCTCCAAGCCCTGCCCAGCCTGGCCTTGAGCACTTCCAGGGATCCAGGGGCAGCCACAGCTTCTCTGAGCATTCTGTGCCAGGGCCTCAGCACTCTCTGCAGTATCCCCACAGCCACTGAGGAAGCTCTGCTGAAGAGGATGGCTCAGAGTGGGGAGCATGGAGCCCATCGCTGCCACACTGCCAGGTCCTGCTCCTGGGGACCGTTTGGAGGATTATGGAGCCAAGAGATGATTTTTCCAGCTAAAAAGCAGCAATTTCCCTCAGGGCCGAGGTCAGGGCCCTGGCAGCATCCCCAGTCCTGCACCTCAGCCTCCTGCACTCCCCAGCCCCTTCCCCTCCCACTGCTCCTGCTGCCAGGAGAAATTCCCAGCTGGGCTTTTGTCACCGACGCACGCGTGTTTCTGCGGGAAGTTTCTATTTCTGTGAATAGCAATTTTTCAAGCAACTCCTCCCCCGCCTGCTCGCTTTCGCAGGAGCCCTGACGAACGCCGCTGGCATGCCTGGAAGCTGCGGCTCTCCTGCGTGCCAGCCCCGGCCGGAGCCTCCGCCCTCCGCCCTCCCGTCCCAGTGCCTGTCCCACAGCTCCACGGCACGGGAATCACGCTCATGGTACCTTGTGAAAATCGAGCTGGGAGCACTCCGTGCGCTGGGCTCCCGGCGCTCACCGTGTGTCCTGGGACAGGAAAGGGCTAAAAAGAAGTGGGGAAGCCTGGGGGAGCCAGGCCTGGGGGAAAACCCCAAAACAGCAGCACCTCTGCTTGGGGGGCCCTGAGACCTCCAAGAACATCCTGGCATGTCCCAATTTCTCAGGCCACAGCTCTTGCCAGCCCAGCTGCGCAGAGGAGCCAGCAAATGATTCCTGTCTTTGATTAAACCTGGAGCCAAGCCCCCCAGTGCTAGAGCCAAGCCCCCAGTTCTTCACCAGTCTGTCAGCCCTATTTGTCCCCTCCTGATGGACCCCCTGCTCAGGGTGAGCCTCCCAGTTTGGGACCAGGGTCTTAAGGGCACTTTGGATTCCCTGTTTCCATTAGAAGACACCACCTGCAGTACCTGCCTGGGGTCTCTATCCCACATAAGTTGTCATAGGAATATTAATTGCTGTGTCATGGGAATATTAAGGTCCCCCAGCCAGGCAGAAGTGGTGGCTGGGGGACGTGCTCTCTGCTGGGGGTCACTGAGCATCGGCCTCGCTGCACTCACAGGGTGAGGCTGCTTCCCCAAAGGAGGTGAAGTCAGAGCACTGTGACCTGGATCCGAGGACCACAGTGCTTTCTCCATCCCGGCAGCAGGACAGGGAAAGGCTTTGGAACCATCTGGATGGCTTCCATGCATCCAGGCCATGCGTATCAGCATCCATGCCTGGGGGCACAGAGCTGAGGAATGAAAGGGAATGACCCAAACAGTGCCGGTGCCGTTCTGCTGCACTGGGAGAGCTGTTTAGTGATCCCACTGCTGGCTCAGATGGGAATGGGCCCTTAGAGGCTGGAATTATCAAAAGCAGCTCTTGGGAACGAGAAAAAGCTGGACAAATTGCTGATTGCAGCTGCCTGGCTGGAAAATAAAGTGAGTGCTCCCAAGGCATGTGGCACAGGGGGAATGAGCTCTGTGTCCAATTGAGGACCAAAAGACCAAATTCCCCTTGCTGTTCCCAAACTGAGAGGCACTGGCAGCCAGAGTGGGGCTGGACAGGGGATGGGATCAGAGGGGAATATACTTGGGGTGATGTGGAAGTGCCTGCCACAGTGAGCAGCACCGTACTGCAAAGGCAAAGTGTCACTTAAACCCCAGACATTTTAGTGGAGAGAAAACCAGGAATATGTAAAGCGTCTGTTTTGTAGAGAAATAACCTTCAGGGTTTCCTCTGCTGCAACCTCAAGAAATTCCACAGCTGCTACTGTGTGGGAGGGAGCCCGGGGAGCATTTTTCTCCTCTGCGTGAGGCTGATGCTCCGGGCTGGCTGCAGCCTCTGGCCAGGAAGGGCTGTGCTGAGCAGCACATGCTGCAGCCCCCCTGCCCCAGGTGCCCAGAGCTTCTCTCCATCCTCTTCCCAGCCAGCCAGAAATGTTACAGAGTTCTTACAAATCCTTGTGCTTGCCAGAGGGGCTGAGACCTCAGTAGTCCTGTCTCAGAGGCTCCTGGCGCCGCTCGAAGCACTCTGCAAGGGGCAGAGGGGATGTGCCAAGAGTGATTTGCTACTCCTGGAGGTATTTTCTACTCCTAATTAATGCAGTAAAAATGGGTGTCTGCCAAGGAAGTAAAAATATTCCTGTTTTCAAGATCCAGGGCAAGTAAGGAAAAAGCAATGCAGACTTGTCTGAATGTCTGCAGACCCCATCTCCCCCTGCCCAGCTCCTGTTTAGCACCCATTGGGACTCTTGGGAGGTTCCTGCCCTGGCTGTGGCTGCTGGGATGAGCCACAGCTCTGTGCCCAGCTCCCACTGCTCCTCCCGAGGGAGCCCAGCCCGGGGATACCCAGAATGTCCAGGGCCAGACTTGAGACAAGCAACCGAGTACTGGGGGCCTATGTCCCTCTCCACGCCAGTCCCAGGGCGGGAGCACTGGGAAGCACCAGGTCCTCCTGGAGCCCTGTGTCAGGCCAGGACAAGGAGCACTGGGAGCACTGGGGAGCCCTGGGGAGCACTGGGGAGCTGTGTCCCTGCTGGTGCCCCATCCCAGGATGGTGAGGGGAGAACCAGGCTCTTCCAGAGTCCCATCCCAGGATGGAGCGGTGGGGCCCTGGCATCCTGGTCTCTCCCCATGCTCCATCGAGGTCAGAGCCGTGTCTCTCCTGTTGTCCCATCCCAGGCTGGAATGGGGAGAGCTAAGGAATGCTGAGCCCTCCAGGTCCTGTCCTAGGAAACAGTGGGGAGCCCTGTGTCCATGCCTGTGCCCCATCCCAGGATGGAGACGAGTGTCGTGTCCCTGTGGGCAGGCATGAGAGCACAGGGGAGCACCATGTCCCTGTGGTATCCCTCCATCCGGGCTGGAGAAGCACTGGGGAGCATCGTGTCCTCCCGGTGCCTGTCCCAGGATGGAGCGGGCAGCACCGGGGAGCTGTGCTCTTCCCTGTGCTCCATTCCATGATGGGGAGCACCGGGGAGCCGTGTCCCTTCCGGGTGCCCCGTCCAGGGTTGGTGCGGGGACCACTGGGGAGCATCTCAGTGCCCGTCCCGGGAGGGAATGGGGTGGGCCCGGGGTCCTGGTCTCTCCCAGGGCTCCATCTCGGTCCGGCGGGACGGTGCGTGGCAGGACGGTGCGTGGCGGGACGGGACGGGGCGCTGAGAGGCGGAGGGGAGCGGTGCAGAAGCCGAGCCGGGTGTGGAGAGGCGGTGCGGCGCAATGGGCGGAGCGGTGCGGGGCGGCGCGAGGTGGTGTGGGACAGGAGGTGCGCGGGGCGCTGAGGGGCGGTGCGGGACAGGCGGTGCGGCACAGGCGGTGCGGAGCAATGGGCGGAGCGGCGCGGGGCCGTGCGGGGCGGTGTGGAACAGGGACAGGCGGTGCGAGGGGCGCTGAGGGGCGGTGCGGGACAGGCAGTGCGGGGCTGTGTGGGAGGCTGAGGCGGTGTGGAACAGGGACAGGCGGTGGGAGGGGCGCTGGGGGGCGGTGCGGGACAAGCAGTGCGGGGCTGTGTGGGACGCTGAGAGGCGGTGTGGAACAGGGACAGGCGGTGCGCTGAGGGACGGCGCGGGGTGGTGTGGGACAGGCAGTGCGGGGCGGTGAGGGGCGGTGTGGGACGCGGAGCGCGCGAAGATGGCGGCGGGCAGGCGCGCCCCGCGCACCGGGCTGCTGGAGCTGCGCGGCCCCAGCGGGCAGTGGCTCCGCGTCCTGCTCACCCTGGCCGAGGACGTGCTGGGGGTCAGCCCGGCAGACGGCCCCGGACCCGGCCCCGAGGCCCCGGCGGCGCAGCTGAACGGCGGCGAGCCGGGCTCCGCTGCGCCCGAGGCGCTCGCCAACATCAGGCGCACCGTGCGCGTCGTCAAGCAGGACGTGGGGGGGCTCGGCATCAGCATCAAAGGTGAGGCTGGCCCCGGGGGTCCCAGGGCGGCGGAGGGAGAGAGACATCGGCACCGGGACTTGTTGCTGCTACCGTCCCGCGGCTCGCTCGGAGCGAGCCCCGCGGGGAGCGGGGCTGGGGTCGGGGTCCTCACGTCCCGCAGCCCCAGCTCAGGACGGGGAGGGGGATACGTGGCAGTGACGGGACCGAACTATTCTCGGCCTACGGAAACAGCGATGATTGGGGTGCGGAGTGACCGGCCCAGTGCCTGCCCGCCGTGCCCTGGCCAGGGTGAGAGACCTCAGGGTTTGTGAGCCGGAGGGAGCACCCACTGTCCCCGCACCCACGGGTGGGGTGCTGTCTCACGGGGCACGTGGGCACCCGGTTACACGAAAGTTGCCCTTTTGCGGCCAAAGGGAGGGCTGGGCCGGCGTGTCCTTGTCCCACCGTGTTCCTGAGCTGGGAAATGCCCCTTTAAAACCGTCAGCAAAACGAAGGGAGGATGTAAAGCCCCTGGAGATCTGCCGGCGCTGGGTGGGGTGTTAAACCAGCGCACTCGGGCTTGGAGATGGGTGCTCCCGGGAAGCGCGGCAGCGGCAAGCCTCTCTGTTTAATGTCTGATTTCCCTCCCGAGCTGTCCCGCTCCTTCTTGACTCGCCTGAACTTCAGGCTGGAAACTTCTTAGGGCAGGGATGGCGTTCCTGCCTTTCTGCCTGCCTTGGGTGTTCACGCGTCTCCGAGCGTGTTGGAAACTGTGAAAGCAGGACGAAAAGGGCAGCGGGGAGACAGGGACAGGGCTGTCACGGAGCGTGGCTGTGACAGGCAGCGGGCTCGGCAGCCCCGGTGGCAGTGACAGGGCAGCTCTCGCCTCTTGACGTGGCTTCTCCTCTCAGCTCCGAGGGGACACAGACGCAGCCTCCGACTCCCTCTGGAAGCGGGAAGGTTTTGCAATGTGAATGTGCGGGTGCTGGAACTGGATCAACACTGCTGGACGAGTCTGCAGGGTGCCCCAGCGTGCCAGCCCTTTTTTTGGGAAGCACAAGGGTTTTCATAACCTTTCATAACCACCCCTTGGCTGCCAAGTTATTGCTTGCTCTGTGGCTCTCCCAGGAAAGGAGAAACTTCCCTTGCTTCAGTTAAAACTTTATTTTTGCAGTGACGTATGTGGGAAAGAAGTAGTTGCCATCAAAACTGGGCAGTGGAAGCTGTTGTGGAGGGTGGGGCAGCCTTGGTAGGGCAGGACATCACTCCTCACCGGGCTGCTGGCATGTCACTGTTCATGTGCCAGCCGTGAGCACCACACATGGACAGGGACACTGGGAGCCACCCGGGGGATGAATGTCCTGCCACGGGAAGTGGCTTGGGGCTGGCAGGACAGCGGGGAGCCGAGCGCGAGCCGGGCTGGCGGAGGTTCTTAGCTCTGGCAGGGCTCTCGGCACTGTCAGCCTGTCGAGGAGCCGCTGGCGCAAGTACGGAGCAGCCCCCGCCGGGGCCTCTGACAGCTGATAACCGGAGCCCTCGCTGGCTTGGCAGGCGACTGAGCGAGGAAATGCCTGTGGCACTGGCTGGGATCAGCCCGGGGCGGGCGGTGACAGCGGGCTGGGCTCAGCATCTCCCTCTGGGCTGAGGATTATCTCTTGGAGACTCCTCGGGACAGGCTGTCCCGAGGCGCAGGGCATATCGGGCACTGCTGATTCCCGGCTGCCACGGGCAGCGGCTGCTGCGTCCCTGCGCCCTGGCACGGAGGCAGCTCGGATCTCCCTGCGGGTTCAAAAGTCGATGTGCAAATTGATCTCCTGAAGCCGCCGGGAGTTTGAATAGCATTGTTTTCGTCGGGACAGCGGGGAGCAGCCAGTAAATAGGACTGCTGTGTGGACAGGAACATGCAGCCAGATTGGTTCACCTCTCCCTGGCTCTTTGGCCCTTCCAAAAACATTAAGCTGTCTTATCCGTTGAGATCATAAAGTCCTTGGAGCCAGGATAGTTGCTCAGCACACATGATTAATAATGCAAATAACGATACACTTTCCTGCCAAAACTGATGGGGAGATGGCCAGGTTACGTGTTTGCTCTGTGAATAATCTGTGACCAATTTGAGTGGTTTTGGAGCAATCACTTCATCAGCTGTAAAGCCTCATGGTGCTTTGGCTGCTGTGGTTGGTACAGGTGTCCTGTGGGTATCTGGGGGAGTGGGCAGTGGGCTGACCTGGCACAGTGCATTGAGTGCCAGCAGAAAGGCTCAGCCTTGCTGGGACCATCTGGTAGCAGAGCATCCCCCTCCCCACCCACTCCTCCAAGCGTTCCTACAGCCACAACCGCTCCCTGTCTATTCTGTTTCAAGGTGGCCGAGAGAATAAAATGCCCATCTTGATCTCCAAGATCTTTAAGGGGCTGGCAGCGGATCAGACCGAGGCGCTGTACGTGGGGGATGCCATCCTCGCCGTCAATGGCACCGACCTGTCCGAGGCCACCCACGATGAGGCCGTGCAGGCCTTGAAGAAGACGGGCAAGGAAGTGATCTTGGAAGGTAGGAGACAAGGATGTGATGGGGGCAGAAGTGTCCTCCTGTACTGGGATGACACAGGGGTGGCATATCATCTGCAGATGCATTTGTGTACTCTTTCAAATGGAAAAAAACATAGGCAGAATAATTTGTCTGCTCATCCGGAGAGCTGGAGGTAACTGCTGGGATCTCCCTGTCTCCTTCTGGAGAGGGAGGGATGTGTGTGCCAGTGCACCATGCCCAGAGGCTCTGTCTCCCCTCTGTGGGACCTCAGGCAGGCAGCAGTGGGAGGTGTGGGACACGTTTCTGGGATTTGGGATTCTTTCATTGCGCTTTATCACCCCCATGTCTGCAGTTCCTGGGGCAAGAGAAAACATTATCTGCTTTTCCCATGGTTTTAATGTTAACACATATGCCTGTCTGGTGTAGGTTTATACCAGCAGGGAGGGGGTGCACTGGCCCCCCACTCCTGCTGAGCACCTTGGAGTTTGCTGGGTGGGTTTTGGACAGGTGGAGGGTGAGGCAGTTCCTGCTCAGGAACTACTCATCCAGGGGATACTGCCCACCTAGGGGATCCCTGGAAGCTGGGGCTACAAACATCCCAGGGATGCAGCCTTAACCACCCTGGAGCAGGCTGTTCCCTGGGAACAGGCTCCCTCTCGGTAGCAGGCAGATGGTCCCTGGTGTCTCCCAGCCCTGAGGGGGTTGGCACACTGTAGGAGCCCCTCGAAAGCCCTACTTGAGGACTGGGTGAGGGTTGATGGGTTAGGACCATGGGAGTCCTGAGGGAGGGACACCATTCTTCTGTGGCTACTCTTCACATCACATCTGTCCATGTTTGCCCACCCTCTGCCGGCTCAGTCAGGCTGGGATGAGCATCTGTCCCTCAGGAAAGGAGCCTTCCCCTCCCCTCATTCCAACCAGTCCCTGGGATCACCCTGCTTAACAGGGGGGGGTCTTGGCACCAGAGACCCTTCCCAGATCCCAAAGGGAAGTTTGATTTGGGGGCAGTGCTCAGGGCTCTCCCTGAACAAAGGAGTTCTGTGTGCTGTGCTGCCAGCGACCACTGTGGCTCCGGTTTTCCCGTGCCTTCCCCAGATTGTCTCAGCTCCAGATTTTCATTTTTAGCTTTGCTCAGCCCTTTCTGCTGTGAATTCCTCCTCTCCTGGGAGCCTCAGGACCACGGTTCAGCTGGAGGAATGTGCTGCTCTGCACAGCTGCTGGGAGCAGATAGGGTTGGTGGTGGGGTGGTTTTGTTGTTTTTTTCTGACCAAAGAGAAATACAAGAGCTTCTTTCTTTGTGAGGCTGAGAAATTCCTGCCTGGAGCCGCTGCTCTCAGACCACCCTCCCTCTGTTTTTTTCTGTTCATCCTTTGGTGTGGGTTTCCCTTCTGCCAGAGCTCCTGCCAGAGGTGGAGAGGAGCTGCCCTTTCTGGAGAGAACAATTTCTCTCCCTGGACCCCTCCTCCTCCTCTGTCTCCTGGGATCCAGGTCCCCCTCCTAGGAGACAGTTGCAGGCAGGGCCTTTGCTGTAGCATGCTGAGCTCAGGTATGACCTGCTGGGCTTGCTGATTAATTAAAACTCCCAGCAGGTACCCTTGGGAGGAGACTGAGGCTGGGCTGGCTCCCACTGCAGCACTCTGCAGCTCTGGGATGAGTTTGTATCTCATGTTGTTGGGGTCCAGCCAGAGCAGGGAAGGGATCTCTGCTGCTCATCTGATCCCTGATGTCACTGATAAACCTGGTACATCTCCATCTCCTCCCTGTTCTTGGGTTTGCTGGCACAGTGCAGCTCTGCCATGGGGGTGGTGGGGCTGTCACTGTGCAACTGTCAGGATGTCACTGCCCTGTGGAGGTGGTGGCCCTGCCTTGTACCTGCCACCCCTGTGGCTCTCCAGGAGCTTGCTGGCCAAACACCCTGCCTCAGGGAGAGGTGACAGGGCTGAGGAGCAGGAGGTGGCCTTCAAGTGCCTGAAGGGTGTTCAGCTGGGATGTTCCCTGCTGCCTTCTCCTGCTTGGAGAGGCAGAACTTAAAAAAGAGCACCTTAACATTACTTAGTCACTTTCTGCTCCCCGCGTGGTGCAGAGCCTGACTAGGCTTTCCTTATGGTGCTCTGAGTGCTAAACCAGAGTATTTGGCACAGCCAATGTCTGTTCACTCCTTGCTGCTCCTGGCTGCAGTCATTCCTGGGATTTGGAGTTTTTAGGGTGGCTTGCAGGTGACATTGCAGCAGGTAACAAAACTGGGAGAGCTGGCACCTCCTGACAGGGCAGTGAGCTGAGCTGAGACTCCCCAAAGCGGCAGAGCTGGGAGGTGATGCGTTTTAATGGGAGTATCAGCAGTGGCTCCACGTGCCAGATTTCACCCTGGGCTGCTCAGCTTGGCTTCAGGCTCCTGGGTGTCATTGCTGCCCAGGCGTGAGGACACGCAGATACCTCTCCGTGTGTCCTGCCAAGATTTTTTTTCAATGTGCCAAACTACTCTCTTGGTATTTGCAGGAGGAGTTAGACTGTATTTATATTACATTGTTATTTCAGGGAGAGTTGCTCTCCCTTGCCTTATTTTTCCCTTGTTTTTTTTCCTTTATTTTCATTGCTTGGAATCCAGAAATTCTCCATGGCAAGGGGAAGGCTGATAAACATCCTTCCAGCTGCCCTGGGAAGGGTTCTGGAGTGGCTTTCCTGGAGAGGCCCCTGTGCTCTGTTGTCATGGGGGAAGAACTGGGAGCAGTGGGGAGGAGGAGCTGGGATAGCTGTGGGCATCTCAAATCCATGACTTCTTTGCCACAGGGATGCTCCTGGGCCTATCTCTGCTCTTTAGGACTTGCTTGGCCAAGTAATTGCTTGGAAGTTTGAAATTCAGAAAATTGGGTGCTGGGAGAGAGTGGGGCTGGGGATTCTCCAGAGTGCTGGTTGTCATAACCATGAGAGGGAAGGTTTTGTATCTGCCCTGGGGATGATGCCAAGAGGTGATGGGGCACATCTGCCACCTCCACACCTCGCTGCTCTGAAGCTTTGCTTTCCCTGGGGGGTTTCCTGGGTTTGTTTCTCCTCCCTGGAAACACGAGGGTTGTCCCATGATCTCCCTGCTGACAGTGCAGCACAGGGGAATGTTTAGCAAAGAGCTGGGGCATGGAATGTGGCACTAAGTGCTGGGACAGGATCCTGGGGCAGGAGGGACAGCAGTGGCACCTTGCCCTGCAGCATCCCATGACATCTTCCTCCCTGGGGTAGAAGGACTTGAGCCGAGGCAACTGGGACAGGAGCTGCTGTCGTGTTCATGCTTGGAGCCAGGGGCAGGCCGTGGTCCCAGCGTGGGGTGCTGAGGGCTGTGTTGACCATTCTGGGAGCACATCAGAGCATGGGTTGGAGCTGGCAGGTCGTTCCAGGGTGTCTCTTTGGGATGTGTGTTTGCTCAGCCCCCCAGTTCAACATGCCAATTTTGCATCATTAATCCTGAGGCAGAGAGGGACCAGCTGGAGGTGGGATTAGCATCTCTGTAGGGCTAGCACTCAATCTCCAGGAGCTCTCTGGAAGATTTCCTGATGTGATGGCCTTGCTGAGCATGTAGATGCTGCTGGGAAGATTTTGGCAGGAGAAACAGCAGCACCATCCTACTCCTGACCAGAAATGGAATCTGGAACCTCTTCTGTGAATCCAGGCTGTGATCTCTAGGCTGAAGCAGACTGTGCTGGTGACCCAAGTGAGAGGGTGTTCTTGAACCTGCTCTGGGTGTTGACGTCTGTTTTTCTGCCTGGAGGAAGCATTGTGGCTCCTCAGTGAAGCTCTGCGGGGTCAGGCTTGGCTCTGAGCAGTGCTGAGCCATGGGGATGCGTGGGGCAGGTTGTGCTGGCTCAGGATCCAGGGTGCCAGGAGTGCTTGGTGTGTGATTGTTCTCCATCCTTGTGAGGGATCGGATGATGGAGAGAGGGAATTTCTACAAGAAGTCTTCAAGAAGTCTTCTTCAGGAAGTCAAACCAAGGAATTTTGATGATTCTGCCCCTTTCTGGCATGCTGGGGAGAAAACAACCAGCTGCAACACAGAGGCAGACCCAGGGCCTTTGGTTAAACATGTCCCTGGTGCAGCTCATTCCAGGGTTCAGGACACATGGCATACTCCAGTGACTGGGAGCCCCTGTGCCACCACCTAGCCCCCTGCAGAAGCACTGTCCTGGCATGGGATAGGTGGCTGCACACCCAGAAACTTTCGCTGTTCCCCAAAACCCTAAAATAAAGTTTTCCGTAGTGCAAAGCTCTGAGCAGTTAAAGGTCCTATTTGTCCCCTGTCCTCTGTTCTGGAGAGGATCCGTGAGACTGGCTCTTTCCCTGGAGAGCCCACATGGCTTTGGAGGCCACGTGGATTAGGCCAGCAGCCACCGAGGGCTGTGTGCCTGCTGTAGGTGACTTAAAGTCAACAACAGCCAGGCAATGTTGCTGCCCAGTGGTTTTTGGAGGGCGCAGGTTACCAGGGAGCAGGCAGGAGCCCCAGCACTGCAAGGTGCTAATTAAACAAACAAACAAAAAACCCCAAAAAAAACAGTTAAAGATTTACAGTTACCACTAGTAGAGGTGATGTATTGAGTTGTTTGCTTTAATGATATGTAGGTAATTAATTAATCCATTCAATACCAGCTGCAGTGAAGGGACTGGCAGAAGTGTAAGTCAGCCCGCTGTGGCTGTGAAGACATTGCTGGGGTCACTGGAGGGGACAGCAGCTCCCAGGGCAGGGTGACCTGGCCTTGGCCGGAGAGTGTCGCAGCCTCCAGCACCTCCCAGCTCCCCTGCTGGCTCAGGACCCCCCGTGCTGTGCGACCAGCATGGAAGCCTCCTTAAAGCCACGTACCCGAGACATTAGACTCTGCCTGTTGCCTCATTCTTCGTGCCTTGTCCCGGACTGGGCAGTGCTCCTGTGCTCCGCGGCTCCCTGGGGACGTGCCCCCGCCACCGCCCAGCGAATGCCGGTGACGTCCCTCGCGTGCCCGGGGAGCCAGGGGCTGGCGCAGGGACGCCGCTCGGGTTTCAGCGGCTCAATGGCATCTTTCTGAACTCCAATTAGTTCCCAGGCACCGGGATAATGGCAGGTCCCCGCTGCCAAGATTAATGGCTCGGGTCAGATCCAGCGCGGCTCGGATGCCTGCGGGAACGTTGCTATTTTTGTAACGGGAGGCGCAGGGCACGAGGCTGGTGGCCCCCCGCCGCCGCCTTGGCCCCGGGGCCACCGCGGGGTGACCCGGCCCACGTGGCACAGCACCGTGGCCATTTATAGCCGCGTCCCGCAGAGCCCGTGGGGCTCTGGCTGCACACAGCTCCTGCCGGGCTGTCAGGATTTAGCGGTTTTAGGGAGCTCACTGGGATAGGAATGAAAGGGGAGAGCACAGAGTAGGCTGAGTTGGAAGGGACCCACCAGGATCATCCAGTCCAACCCCTGGCCCTGCACAGACATCCCAACAATCCTACCCTGGGCATCCCTGAGAGCGTTGTTCAAACACTCCTGGAGCTCTGGCAGCCTTGGGGCTGTGACCTCGGGGGGAGATGGGTGGTGGTGGCCAGGTGACGTTTGAGGGTGGGTGCATGCAGACTTCTTTCTGGTGGGAAAAGGGCTTCTTTCTGGCAGCACATCAGGCTGCTGTGGCTTGGCTGCAGCAATGGAGCTGGGCTCATCCAGCCACCTACAAGGGTTGGATGCAAAGCCAAGCTCATGTCCTCCGTCCTGCCACCCACTCTGCTGGCTTGGACCTGGAGTGGAACCAGCCAGGATGGCTGGGGACGTGGCTGCAGGCACGTGTCTGTTCTGTGGTGTTTCCCTAAAGGCCTCCAAAGGGAAACCCTTCCCTGGAGTCAGTAGCTGGTCCCTCGCTGCCCCAGGGCAGGACCAGGACTGGCATTCCGCCTGCTCAGTCAGAGTTTTTCAGCCAGCATTGCCAAACTCATTTTCAGGATGTGGCTGTGGGGCCCCATCAATTTGCGGTGCCTTTCATCTCCCCCTTTCCCCAAACCTCTGGAGCCGGCTGCCATCCCAGCGTGGCTCTGAGGGCTCTGGCTCTGGAGCCACTCTTGCTCAGGACCGGTTTTTTGTCCCTGGTTTGAGGCTCACAGGGCAGGGCTGTGCGAGCAGAGAGCACGCTCTCCAAGGCTTTTCCTGGGGCCAGGCCAGGGTATTTGAGCGCTATTCCTCAGCTGGCAGCGGGACTGGCTGTACCAGCACAGTTTGGACTGTGTAATTTTGGCCTGGGACTCTTTCCCATTCCCCACCCCTGGCTGTGTGTGCTGCCCCAGGGAGCTGCTCGGGCCTGGATCTGTGAACTGATCTGGGTTAAAGGGAAGGAAAAAGGGGGGAAAGGCCGTTTTTATCCCTCTTGCAGAGCTCCCCAGGGTGGGATGGTGGGCCCAAAGTACTGAGAGGGTTCAAGGTGTCACGTGAGGGTGCTGAGGCCCTGGCACAGGGTGCCCAGAGCAGCTGTGGCTGCCACTGGATCCCTGGAAGTGTCCAAGGCCAGGCTGGACATGGGGGCTTGGAGCAGCCTGGGACAGTGGAAGGTGTCCCTGCCATGGCAGGGGGTGGAATGAGATGGGCTTTAAGTTCCCTTCCAACCCAGATGATTCTGTGGTTCTGTGATAAGCAGTGTTCTTCTGTTCCTAAAGCAATTGCTCTTCCCACTGAGGCCACGACCTCCCGTAATTGTCTCTACCAGCAGGACCCTTACCATTCCTGGGGTTAGTGTACAAACCCTCACTCCTCCCAAGAGCCACACAATGCTCCATCCCCCTGCACCATGCAGGAAAGCCCCACTGACATCTGCACACATCTTCCCCTTATGCCCTACGAGCTCTGGCATGAATGTGCCAGCATGAAAGTCCCTTTAATGCTTCTGGAAATCCTCAATAAATGGAATGAGTGGGTTGGAATGGGATGATCTTTAAGGTTCCTTGGAACCCAAACGATTCTGTGATTCTGTGTCAGTCCCTGTGTGACCTCGCCCACCAGTGCCACCCCTGCACCCACAGGGGCAGGGGACCTGCAGCAACCATGGGTGGCAGCTCTGGGGAGCTAATGGAGGGGTCTCCACCTCAGAGTGTGAGGTTTCAGCAGGGTAGGATGAGGCTGCCCTGGCCTCTGACGTGTCCCCAGCGGGTGCTGCCTCTCTTCCAGTGAAGTACATGAAGGAGATCTCGCCCTACTTCAAGAACTCCTCGGCGGGGGCGACGGTCAGCTGGGACCCCGCTCCTGCTGCCCAGCAGAAGCGATCATCCCCGCTGCTGCCCGCTCGGGAGCTCCGGGAGAGCCGGAGTGTCCCTCTGAAGATGTGCTACGTGTCCCGCAAGTGCCTCCCCACCGACTCGGAGCACAGGTCAGCACGTTGCGCCGGAGCCGGCGATGCCACCGCGGTGCCCCGGGGAGCGGAGGGCGGGCAGGCACTCATCGGGGCCGTGTCCCTGCAGGTACCTGGAGGTGTGCTCGGCGGACGGGCGCGTTGCCCTCTTCCTGCGGGCCAAGGATGAGGCCACGGCGCAGTCGTGGCTCGGCGCCATCCAGGCCAACGCGGCCGCGCTGCTGCCACGGGTGAAGGAGGAGCTGCGGGCACAGCTGGCGGGGGCTGGCACGCTGGCCGGACGGGACGTCAAGCACGTGGGCTGGCTGACCGAGCAGGTATCCCCCGGTCCCCCGCCACCCCGTGCCACTATGCTGCCGGTGGCCCTGACCCAGTCCCTTTGTAGCTGCCCAGCGGCGGCACCAGGAACCTCCTGGCCGTGCTCACAGAGAAGGAGCTGCTGCTGTACGGAAGCCTGCCGCAGAGCCGGGATGCCCTGGGCAAGCCAACGCACAGCTACCCCCTCATCGCCACCAGGTAGGGGTCACCAGCTCAGTGCCCTCCTGCCCCGCTCAAGGATAGGGTGGTGGCCGTCCCTGGGGGCAGTGGTAGGGTCTGGGAGTCAGGGCAGAACCCAGGGCTGGTGTCAGACCCCCAGAGTGGTGACAGTGTCCATGGGCTTGTGGCAGAGTCTCGGGCATAGTGCGGGGGCTTCGGGCCGGGGGTGGTGACAGTGTCCGGGGATGGTGTCAGGGCAATGGGCACGGTGGTGCTGAGTCGCGGGGATGGGGCAGGGCTTTCGGGCGGGTTTTCAGGGCGGGTTTTGAGGGAGGGATTCGGGGCAGGGTT
>VWZV01014951.1:205367-221124 GCA_013397155.1 Irena cyanogastra
GGTGGAGGGCGTGGGCTCGGGGCGGGGTTCGGGCGGGGTTTTGGGGCGTGGGCGGCTCCGGGAGCGGCTCCAGCGCGGGCGCTGCGGGGCCTCATCCGCGGGGCTGCAGCGCCCCCTGGCGGCCCCGCTGCGCAGGCGCCGCCGAGCGGAGCGGGGTGAGGCGCTGGGGCCATGCGGCGTGCGGGGCAATGCTGGGGCTCTGCGGGGCCGTGTGGAGTGCGGGGCAATGCTGGGGCTGTGCTGGGGCCGTGTGGAGTGCGGGGCAGTGCTGGGGCTGTGCTGGGGCCGTGCGGGATGCGAAGCGGGGTTTGAGCTGTGTGAGGAGCGATGCTGAGGTGCAGTGCTGAGGCCGTGCTGATGNGCGGGGGCGGTGGGGAGTGCGGGGCAATGCTGGGGCTGTGCTGGGGCCGTGTGGAGTGCGGGGCAGTGCTGGGGCTGTGCTGGGGCCGTGCGGGATGCGAAGCGGGGTTTGAGCTGTGTGAGGAGCGATGCTGAGGTGCAGTGCTGAGGCCGTGCTGATGGGCAGTGCGGGGTGCTGGGATGTTCGGTGTGTGGTGCCGGGGCAGTGCAGGGATGCGGTGCTGTGCTGGCGCTGGGATGTTGCGGTGCAGGGGTGCAGCACTCGGGCGGTCCGGCACTGGGGTGGTGCGGGGTGAGATGCAGGGTGCGGTGCTGTGGCGTGCCGGGGCCGTGCGGGGCGCAGTGCTGAGCGCTGGCCGTGCCGTGCCGCAGGCTGGTGCACTCGGGGCCGGCCAAGGGCTCGGCGCTGTACGAGGCCGAGCGCTCCTTCGCGCTGCGCGCCGGCGGCCGCCTGGGCGTGCAGACCCATCTCTTCAGCCTGGAGAGCCCCCGGGAGCTCGCCCTGTGGACGCGCCTGCTGGTGGACGGCACCCATGGCGC
Source organism: Irena cyanogastra (assembly GCA_013397155.1). NCBI lineage: Eukaryota > Metazoa > Chordata > Aves > Passeriformes > Irenidae > Irena > Irena cyanogastra. The sequence continues at coordinate 206,268 of VWZV01014951.1, forward strand.
TGCCGAGCTGGCCCAGGAGGTCTCGGCAGGTGAGCGGGGATCCGGGGGGCCGGAGGGTGTGGTGAGATCCCCACCTCACCCCTGTCCCCTCCCTGTCCCCAGCCTGCACGTGGAAGGGGCAGGACTGCACCCTGACTGTCCACATCGACAAGGGCTTCACCATCTCCACTAGTGAGCCTGGGCTCAGCAGGACCATCCTGCTGCAGCAGCCCTTTGAGAAGCTGCAGATGTCCTCGGATGATGGCACCAAGATGCTTTACCTGGACTTTGGTGGACCAGAGGGAGAGATCGTGAGTTGGCTTTGCCTTCAGCAGCCCCACCCACAGAGCGCCCATCGTGCCTGGCATAGGGGTGACACATGGCCCTGTCTGCCCACCCCAGCCAGGGTGCACAGCCTTTTCCAGGGCCCCAGTAAAACTGTGGTGGGTTTGGGGAGCTCTGGGTGGTCCTTGGCTGAAAGCTGGCTGCTGCAGAACAGCTTTCCCAATGCAAACATCCCTGCTTTCCTTTTTTGCAGCAATTGGACCTTCACTCCTGCCCCAAGACCATCGTCTTCATCATCCACTCCTTCCTGTCGGCCAAGGTGACCCGGCTGGGGCTGCTGGCGTGACGAGGGAGCCCAGCAGTGGCCGGAGCAGCCCAAGCCCCCGGCCCATCTATGCACCTCCCTCCTGGCCAAACCCAGCCCCGAGCCATCCCAAGGAGACTGCAGCCCCCATGGGATCAGTCACCCCACCAAGAAAAGCACCATCCAGCCAGGAAAAACCCCTCTCGGGGCGTTTGGGGGCAGCCCTGGGGTGAAACCCCTCTTGGATGGCAGCACCAGGACTTCTCCGGTGCCTTCTTCCCCTCCTTCCTTGGCGGCTGGAGAAGCCCATTGGGAGCCCACGAGTGGACACGTGGCCATCACCCCAGTGCCTTGAGAGATGATATTTTCTGTACAAAGAACCCATTTGTATCCATGTTTTATATTTATATTGCCCACTTCAAAACGCTGATGTGGCAGCTCTTCCGCACCTGGGTTGGATCCCTCGGAGAGTCCCCAGGTCCTGCAGCACAAGGACCCCTGTGTCTTTTTTCCAGACAGGCAACCCAAGGGCTGGAGGCCAAACCAGCTCTAAAGTGCTTAAGGGACAGGAACTGCAAGATCAGCTGTATTTGCCAAATTTTTCCATACTGTATGGAATGTTAGGAGCCACTTTTCTCTGTTGGAGTTGGACGGTTCGTTTGGTTTTGTGCACTCTGGGGTCACTTTATTTCTCAGTTTGGGGGGGAGGGTTGTCAGGGGGCTGCTGCGGAATGACTTCTTTTATGAACCAAAAGAATCTGCATGAAAATGCCTTTTTTGGGAGGGTTAAATAAACTTTGCAGATCACAACCAGCAGGAGCCAAGGTCTGTCTCCTGGTTTCACTTGGAGAAGTGGAAAATCAGTTTGTGGGTGGTGCCTGGGCTGAGCTTTAGGGTGTTTTCCACCAGGGGAAGGAAAGGATTTGCCTGGAGGCTGCTGGGAGCTGGTGGTGCTGGGGACACTGGAGGGGCTCAGGTGGGGACAGAACATCTTCAAGGTGCCCAACACTGTGCTGGGAGTGGCAGAGGAGGGCATGCTGATACCAGCACCAGCTTTGGTGATGTCAGATGGGTTTGGATTTCCCACACCTTAGGATGCTCAGAGGAGGGTGGGCATCATTTCCAAGCTCAACAAAGTTGTGTTTTGTTTTTTATATTTTTCCAGTAAAAGCAGCTGCCTGGCTGAGCAGCAGCAGAGGCTTGGAAAGTTGTTGGGAAAACAGGAAAGGACCCTGTTTGCATCACTGCAGTGCCAAGTTCTGGGTTAACCTTCTCCTTTTGGACGAGCCCTGTCCATGGGGGCACCCTGAGTCTTCCAGGAAAACTATTAGCCAGGAACTAAAACAGTCAGGCTGCAGGTAGAGGAACAACAACTGATTGGCAGCAAAATAATATCAGAGAAGCTGTGGCTGCCCCTGGATCCCTGGAAGTGCCCAAGGCCAGGCTGGACAGGGCTTGGAGCAACCTGGGATAGGGGGAGGTATCCCTGTCCAGGGCAGGGGGTGGAATAAACTGGGTTTTAAGTTCCCTTCCAACCCAGACCTTCTCTGATTCTGTGGTTTTTAATGATGTCAGGTCCTGCTGCCCTGTGAAGGGGGAGCCTTGAGGGAGGTACTGGGGTGACACACGTGCTTTTGCTGTGTGCAGAACTGCTCCCCAAGGCAGGGACCCTGATGCTGTGGCAGCCTTTGCGGTGCAGGGAGAGAAGTTGCAAAAAAAGGAAGGAAATCTATAGAAATTGAGAGCAACAAGGGCAGTGAGGTGTGTGTGGTCTGGGCAGGGAGGAACCGTAGAACTACAGGTTTGGATTGAAAGGGAACTTAGAGCTCATCTCATTCCATGGGCAGGGACACTTTCCACTGTCCCAGGCTGCTCCAATCCCTGTCCAGCCTGGCCTTGGACACTTCCAGGGATCCAGGGGCAGCCACAGCTGCTCTGGGCACCCTGTGCCAGGGCCTGCCCACCCTCACAGGGAAGAAGCAGCACAGTAAGTGTTTATTTGGTGTAAGAAATAGTTGCTGTTGGGTCCATCAGCGCTCAGCTGCACAGCTCCTGGCAGGACAGGGTGATGGAGAGGAGGGGAATGTCCTGTTCCTCCCAGTACAGCCCCATGGCTGACAGCAAGAATCTTTTATGATGAACAAACCCTTACTTCTTACTGCACATAACTGTCAGATTTCCAGGAGACCTCGCAAAATGGATTTGCAAAAGAAAAAAAAGAGATACCCTCCGCCCCCATTCCTAACTGTTAAATCAATAGAACAAGTAATTTAGAAACAGATGGTGTATTTTTCTATGATCAAAAGCATGTCAGCACAAGGAAACACATTATTACTGCAATTTACCTTCCTCTTGCCCTGCAGCCATTACTCTTTGGGGTTCATTGCAATAAAAGAGGGAATCGCTCCCAATCCAGAGCAGATTTCCTATTAATCTTATGGACCACAAACTGCTTTGACTTTGCCAGCACTGCTGCTCCATGCCTGAGCCAGGGAGGAAATAGCTCCATTTGGAGTTGGATATTTATTTTCTTGGCTTTCTTTGCATTTGGTGGTGGCATGGAGATTTTTTCCCCCTTCTACGTTTTATGGTGGTTTCTCAGCCTCTTCACCCTTCTGGCACCATCCATTGTTTAACAGGATCCTCTCCCTAGGGATGCTCCTGCAGAGGGGCCTGGAAATTAGACAACTGCCTCCTATAATGAGGGTCTGGAGCACCAGGAGGGGCTGAGGGAGCTAGAGGCAGGCTCAGCCTGGAGAATATGAGGCTCAGGTAGCTGGAGAACTCTCCCTAAGCCCAGCAGGATCCTGGATTGCCGGGAGAGGTGCTGTGAGCACTCTGGGGACCCTGGCTATTTTCCAGGCTGGTACCATAAAATCGAGGCCAGTGCTCATCACAGACCCTGGAGTCTTGGGGAAAAAACATTGCAATTATTCCCTAACACTCCTAGTTTTCCTAAAATTTCCCATGCTCATTGATGCAAATGTCCAGAAACATTCAGACATCTAGAATCACTGAATTTCTCTGCCCAGGGAAGATTTTGGGGTGGGCAGCAGGGACTGGATCTCAGTGCAGGATGGCATCTGTATGGAGTGATGAACATTCCTGCTTGGGACCACCATGCCGTTCTCTGGAGAGGAGTAGAAGCTCCTAAGGGTTTTATTCTGCCAGGCAGATGGACTAATATTTTTAAAAGCAGCTTTAAAATAAATATAATGAACTCTGCTTACAGAGCTGGAATGATGGGAATGGGCTCAGGTTAGAGCAGATTTCCTCAGCTCGGTCACTTTGAGGCAGCTGGAGTTTTATTTGGTCACCACAACTGGAACAGCTCAGGGCAAGGGGAATTCAAAGGTGTGTGAATGGTGGGGAATGGGAAGGGAGGAGGGAAATCAGCCCTGTTCAGCTCTCTACGGGGAGTTCTTGGGATGCTGGTTGCCAGAGCAGGGCCAAAATGGGGAATGGAAGCGGAGGCACAGCGACTTTGGCATCAAAGCCTGAGCCACGCATGGACAGAGGTGGGTGATGCCAGTGGGGGTGGCAGCAGCCCAATTCTGGTGCAATCCCTTCCCCTTTGGGAGAAAATCTAGCCAGGCCATGGTGAGATGAGTTCTGTTTCCTCCACAGGGAAACCCAGCGCTGTTGGCATCCCCGGCAGCAACGTCACCAGCAGGAATTTTCCCCAGAAATGGCTTTTCTGGATTGTCAGACCTGCAAAAGAGCCCTGACTGAAGGAGCTGGAGAGGGAAGAGAGAGATGCAGTGGGAAGAGTGATTAGGTTGTCCCCAGGTGTTTGCTCACCCCCGGCAGAACACAGTTTCCCTCCTGACACCACTTGTACTTCCATTAGTCAGCTCTGACCTTTCAGTGCCATAATCAAACAAGACAACCCAACACTTAAATCTGAGTGTTTAGCACTGACATTTACAATTGGTTCTCGAGCTGGAGAGACCAAATGAAAATTTCCTGGCAGACAGCATGCTGCAGGGCAGGGGAATCAAATAATTCCTCTGCTGGACCACTGGCATGCCAGCCCCCTTTGGCTGCCCAGTGCAGCGAGTGGTGTTTGGGCTAGAGCAGCATCATTGGAAAGTCAATATTCACCTGGAATTTGTGTCTTCCCACCCACATCGCCCCGTCAGGGCACGAGGAGACTGGATTTGGCATTTGATGGGTGTAAGCAGGAGGGATCTTCCCCAGGAGGGAGCCCCGGGGGAGTGGGGAAGCTGTGTTAAATGCTAGGGATCCGAGGCTGTAATGAGGATGGTTTGTCTCTTTCAGCCTCGGCTGAATCCTTGCCTGGAAAGTGAGCACTTGGTGCATCCTGTGGCACATCCTTTGGCATATCCCATGGCACATCCCTCAGTGCATCCTGTGACACATCCCTTGGCACATCCCTTGGCATATCCCATGGCACATCCCTCAGTGCGTCCTGTGGCACACCCCTGGCTCCACAGCCCCACATGTGCCCCATGGTGGCAGTTTGGCTGTGCCATCCTCGTGCACATCCCTGGACCAGGATGGGCTTTTCCAGACCTTTCTCCAGGGGAACCAAGCCCAATGTTTGCCTGGGGAGGATAAAAGTCTGTGGGACATTGGGGTGTTCTGGGAGCCAAAACATCCCCAGGTCCTACATCCATCCCCCCTGTCCTCATGCAGTGTCTTCTCCCATGGGAAAGCTTCCCACTTTATGAAGTTAAATCCATTGAGGAAGTGTCTGGACAAGGTTTTCCACACTGCTGCTCATGATGTTCAGTGCTCCTCCTGCCTCCTCCAAACAGAGCAGTCAGGCTGCAAACCAGGACAGCACAGCTCCCTCTCCCCTGCCTGGGAACATCCTCATCCCAGAAATAGCCTTAAACAGTCCAAAATACTCTGAATCTTTTCTTCCTTTGCTAATACAATACTTGAATAAATTAATATATTTGTTTTAATTACAGAACTCAAGCTATATAAAATGCTCTGGCTGTATTTTCCCAGTGTTGCTCTATGTGCTGCTTTCCTGAAGAACCAAAGTTCTGTGCAGGGACATCCCATTAGGATTTGATATGAGAACTGGGATCAGCATTTGTGTCTACAGCTACAGATTCTGGGGGTTGTCCTGTGCAGGGCCAGGAGTTGGACTTGATGATCCTTGTGGGTCCCTTCCAACTCAGGATATTCCATGATTATATAAAAACCAGTATTTTTTAAAGGCCTTTATTAAATTGCACTTAAATGTGGTCAGCTCTCATATGTGGGTTGTTGCTTGGGGCACCCAAACACCCCATCCTGCTCCCTGGGTGCTGCTGGAAGCCAGGGATGGGAGGCACGACCTGATAATTCATAATTTCCCTTGTGCCCACTGGGCTGCTGCTTTCTCCCATGTTCCTGGTTTTCTTATTCCTTCTGGAAAACATTTGTTCCCCCTTTTCTGCCTCCCCAGTGCTGGGTGTGGAGTCCCTTGTAGGTGACATCATGTGACATCTCCATGGGAACAGGACATGATGTGGAATCTCACGGATGGCAGGAGAAATGAGTCATGGATACCCCTCTTCTGTTGGAATTAGAGGTGTAGCAAATTGGGGGAAGATGTTTTAACCTGTGACACTCTCAGGGAGACTCTCCCCCAAAACAACAGGGCAGCTGGTGGGGAAGTTCTCAGCTGTGTCCTTGCTGGGCACCCAGAGCAGGCTGGTGTGGGCAGGCAGATGCTGTGCCCAGGTGGGACCTCAGTCCAGCTGTTCCCCAGTGCCTCTGAGCAGCACTGGCACATCCCTCTGCTCTCCCTGCCTCTGTTCCCAGCACAGCTGGCCTCTCCACAAGGCTGAGGTGGGAATATAAACTCCTTTTCCCTCATTTTCCATCCCCAGGGGAGGACATTCCCATTTCTCCCTGGGCTGGGCTCTATTTCCCTTCCCCAGCTGCTGCTTCCTTGCCATCCCACACTCTCCATGAGCTTCACTTCCCCTCCCAGGGCTCTCCTGTGTGCTCCAGATAAATCCACTCAGCACCTCACTTCTCCTGCTTCCTTTCAAGACTTCAGGAAGAAACCTTTTGCCTCACTGTAGGCAAATCTTCAAGTTTCCAGACTATTTGCTCTCTCTGGAGTTTCTATGTGATGCTAGTCTGCTTGCACTCATTTCTACTATTTTTAAAGTAGTTAAAGTAATAGTTAAAATAAGTTTAAAATAAAATAACAATAAAGGCCGAGAGTACAGAGGGAGGGAAGCAAATGGGTCTCATTCAGCATCCCTGCTCCTGATGGAACAGGGAAAAGAGCCCACAGGTGACACCTGGATCATCCTCCTCACCCTGAAACAAGGAGGCAGTGGTTTGGATGCTGTTATAAAAACACTGGGGGAAAATTCAGCAGAAATTCAGATGTTTTCACCCCAGCTGTGCTACTCATCTTCTTTGGGAGCAGGGATGGCTTGGCTTTGTGCCTCAGTTTCCCTTTCTGTATAAATGGGCACATCCCTGCTCCCTCCCAGTGTGTGTTGACAGCAGAAGAAGAGCACAATCCTGCACCATGAAATCTCCCAAGGAAGGAAAATCTTTGGGAAAGTTCCTGTAATGTCCTTGTCCATGTGTGATCCCTTTCCAAATGTAAATGTTATGGCATCTGTCTGTAGAGAAATGCTGGAGTAAAAAACTGAATTGTTCTATCTACCTATCCATCTGTATCTCAATTTAATACATCCATTTAATTTCCCTCCGTGTGTTCTCAAATAGATGAGGTTTCAAGAGGCTCAGGTCTGGAGAGTGAGGCTCAATTGACAACCAGAAGATGAAGGTTTGTTTTACAGCAAGGAGATGAAAAGCACAGAAAATTTGGCTTGGTTTTATAACACTCATTCAGGAGTCCAGAAATGGGATTTAATGTATGATGTGGTGAGATACAGATGAGACCTATTCAGAGTTCCTGTGTTTTGTTATATTATATATTATCAGTGCTGCATGGGAGATCTTTTCCTACCCAAAATAATTCCTTCTGAAAGCAGAAGGTTGTTTCTGAAGGCTTTGCTGTCCTGGTGACACATCCATATGCAATATAAATGACCTGTTGTTTCAGCAGATGATAATGGGAATAAATATCAAATTAAAATAAAATAAAATCAAACCATGTAGATCAGGAAAAATTGCTGAATTTCCAATACCCAGAAAGCTCCTGCTCCAGCAAAGGGCATGTAGCCATGGCAACAGGAGCCCTCACTGTCACGATAATAAAAAAATATATTATTCTAGGAGAGCTCTTAAAAGGGAAATATACATTTCAGTGAGGTGGATGATGAAATATTGTGCAGCAAAGTGAAGAATGAGCCAGAGGAGCCCAGGAGTGATGCCAGCACTTCTGCCATCTTCCACAGGTAGGGATGGGGACACAGCCCTGGCAGGAGCGTGGGGAGGCAGCCCATGGCCACGGGCAGGAGCTGGTCTGTGCTGAGCCTTGTGGGCACACATGGTGCCTTCTGCAGGCTGGCCTAGAGCAGAGGCTGGACAGAGCTAAAGAATAAAGCAGGGATTTATTAAAAGGCCTCCATGGATCCACCTTGGGCAGCACAAGAGCCCAGCCAGGGCTGCACCCAAGAGGAACCAAAATGGGCACAAAATGCAGCCCGGGCACGGGCTCTGTCACTGGGATCAGTTCTGCTCCATTTGCACCTTGGAGTTCATTGTCCAATTCCAGCTCCAGCCCATGCAGTCCCATCCTGCTTGTTTTTCTCTCTCCAGCCCACGTTGTTTGTGCTCTTGGGCTGAGATTTGGATCATTTGTCCTTGGGTCCCAGCTAGAGCAGGAATTGTTTTGTCTCCCTGCTCTGTGCAGAGAGCTCACCATCCCCTGATATGAAGCTCAGAATTACACACTAAAGCAGCACAGAATGTGAAAAATATAACAGCTAAAACCTGAGGCATCATTTCCAGCTCAGGATATTCTGTGGTCCAGGACTCAGCTGCCTCCAGCTCCTCCACGTTCCTGTGCTGTGCCTGGGAGAGCACCGGGGATGAGCTGAGCCCTGCTGTGCACCTGGAGCCAAGCACATCCACTGGAAAAGCTGGAGAGGGAGGGGCTGGGCTGGTGCAGGGCAGAGTGGGCTGCAGGGGAGCCCTGGGACCCTGCTGGGGTCTGGTGGCAGCAGCCAAAGCTCCAGTGTCAGCAGGGACACCCCCATGGCATCACATCCCCCTGGATGCAGGGACACGTGCAGTCCTGTGAGCTGCAGCAGCTCCTGGGGAAGGCTTTGAGCTTTTGCCAGAGAGAAAATCATGGAGAAAAGCGTGTTGGCTGAACTTTTCCTGGGTTTGAATTTTGTCAACGGGCTAAAACACAGTGCTGGCAACTCAGCATTTCCCCAGTGGTGAAAAAGGGATGTGTTTGCAGAAAACTTGGGAAAAAGGGAGAGATGAAAAAAGAAAGTAAAGGGGAGAGAAGAAAAAAGCTGTATTTCCCCCTAGAAGACACCCAGGGTTTTGTACCCAGCAAGAGGCAAGGGTGACCTCCTCAGGGGAACAGCCCAGGTGTCTGAACCTGCCTGGTGTGGGAGGCAGGGCTGGGGTGCCCTGGGAAAACCACCTGGCTCCAGGTGTGGAACACCTGGCTGCACCTCCACGTCCCCATCCCTGTGCCCTGGCACGGCCAGACAAGGGACAGCTTGTGTCCTGGTGGCTGCAGGGCTGTCCAGGGAGGAGCACAGGGCAGGGAGGGATATCCTGGCAGCCACAGGAGCCTGGGGCTGCTCAGTGCTTTGGGGCTGTTTCATGGCTCTCTCTGGGTTTTGGGGTCCAGTCTGGGGCATCTCAGGGTCCTGCCTGCTGACAGCACTGAGGTGTGGGGTAAAAACACCTCCTTGGGGTACCCCAGCCTGAATCCCTCCTGTGGGTGCTCTCTGCCCTGTGGAGGGGGGAACCTGACCTAGGAATAGAGACAGAAAGGGAAAAAATTGACCCAAAAGCACAGGCTGCATCCTCCCTGCTGTGACCTCTCTGCTGCTGGGATGCCTTAAAGGGTCACATGGTGGGATTCTTGGAGTTGTTCTGTGCAGAGTTAGGAGCTGGCCTTCCATAATCCCTTTGGGTCCCTTCCACCTCAGGATATTCTGTGATTCTAGGAATCTGTGAGCTGTTATTTCTCCCTCCTCCTGCTGCTGCACACTCTGTGGTGACCCTGCCATGCTCACACCCACCCAGGGCACACAGGCAGCACTGTCCCAGGAAATCTCTCCTGGCAAAACACCTGGAAATACTTCTGTGTGAAAGACACATTTCTGGATTCACCTGAGTGCTGAGGGAAGGGAGATGGCATCCCTGGATGCTGCTGGCACTGGAGAGCACAGACTGGGGCTGAAGCAATTTGCTGCCCAGAGAAACCCTCTGTGTGATGCCTTAGGTTTTAGCTGTTATATTTTTCACATTCTGTGCTGCTTTAGTGTGTAATTTTGGGCTGCATATGAGGGGATGGTGAGCTCTCTGCACAGAACAGGGAGACAAAACAATTCCTGCTCTAGCTGGGACCCAAGGACAAATGATCCAAATCTCAGCCCAAGAGCACAAACAACGTGGGCTGAAGAGAGAAAAACGAGCAGGGTGGGACTGCATGGGCTGGAGCTGGAATTGGACAATGAACTCCAAGGTGCAAATGGAGCAGAACTGATCCCAGTGACAGAGCCCGTGCCCAGGCTGCATTTTGTGCCCATTTTGGTTCCTCTTGGGTGCAGCCCTGGCTGGGCTCTTGTGCTGCCCAAGGTGGATCCATGGAGGAAATCCTTTTAATAAATCCCTGCTTTATTCTTTAGCTCTGTCCAGTCTCTGCTCTAGGCCAGCCTGCACAAGGCATCATGAGGACCTCCTTGCAGCAGGGAGAAATCATCCCAATATCTTGGGGGAATATCCTGGGTCTCTTGAGAGCCAGAGCTAACACAGGACTGGGCACTGCAGCTTGGCTCCCCTGCCCCACAGCCCATCCCCATCCCAGGGATGCTCTCCCAGCTCAGGGCAGTGAGAGTGGAGGGGATGGCAATTCCCACAGCCTTTATGTTTAGAGGGAAGCAAATTGCCTGCAGAGCCCCTGGCAATGCCACTGCGTGTCCAGTATCCCCTGGGCTGGTGTGGCTTTGCTCAGGTTCCCACCAAAACACCAGGACCAGGGAGCTGAGGGATCCCAGCCCTGTAACCTGGCCTTGACCCCCACCTCCATGCCCTGCAGCCAAGGATATGGATCCATTTCCTCTGGATGTGACTTCCAATCTCCTCACCTGCCCTTTTCCCTTCTGGGGTGCCACTGACACCCATGTCATTTCAGCCTAAAGCAGGAATTGAGGTTCTTGCCTCCAGGACAGTGTTAATGCCCAGCACAGCCCAGCAGAGCTATAAATATATAAACACATAAAAAGCTCCCTTCTCCACCAGAGAGCAAATCCAAAATTGCATCCAAACCCACCAGCAATGGGCCAGAGTGCAGCTCTCTAGCCAAAATGATCCCAGGGCTCTGGAAATTTTGGAAATGTCTGTTTCAGGCACCCCAAAATATCAGTGTTTTTTCCCTTCCATTAGATCTATAGACACAGAGTGCAAATTAAGCACAGTTTACACAAATATTCCTGCAACTTGGCCGGGGCAGGAAGGTGGGAGCTGGCTGCTGGAGGTGGCAGCAGGGGGATGTGGGGGCTTGGTCTGGGCTTGGTCTGTCCTTGTCACCCTCACTGAGGGGATCCCCCAGCAGAGCCCGCAGCTCTGGCTGCTGCTCGCCTTTGGGCGCTGCTGAAAAACGGGCACGGAAATGGGATAAAGAGGAGAGGAGACCCTCAGAGCATCCCGTGCTCCGGCTTGGCACCGTGTGGATGGCGGGGAGCGGTTTTTGGGCTCCGAAGGGGGATTGGTGTCGCTTTGGAGGCTGTGCGGGCGCAGCCGCTGTGGCCGGGCGCTGCAGGGGGAGCTCGCGGTGTGCGGCAGCTCCAGCGCTCCGCATCCCGCCGGGATCGGGACCGGGATCGGGATCGGGATCCTGCCCCTGCTCCTGCTCCTGCTCCTGCTCCTGCTCCTGCTCCTGCTCCTGCTCCCGGGAATCGGCCCTGCTGAGCCCCAGCTTCGCGTCCTGCCTCTCACCCAGGGGAAACCGAGGGTGCTGGAGCCTCGCTGAGAATGATCCGGGACAGACCAACAGCGGCTGTGGCTGGGGAAGCCTGGGAAAGGAGGCTCCAGGAGAGCTCAGAGCCCCTTGCAGGGACTAAAGGGGCTCCAGGAGAGCTGGAGAGGGACTGGGGACAGGGATGGAGGGACAGGACACAGGGAATGGCTTCCCACTGCCAGAGGGCAGGGCTGGATGGGATATTGGGAAGGAATTCCTGGCTGTGTGGTAGAACCCTGGCACAAGTGCCCAGAGCAGCTGTGGCTGCCCCTGGATCCCTGGCAGTGCCCAAGGCCAGGCTGGACGTGGTGTGGAACAGCCTGGGACAGTGGAAGGTGGCCCTGCCCATGGCAGGGGTGGAATCAGATTATCTTTAAGGTCTCTTTAACCCAAACCATTGTGTGATGATTCTGTGATAAATCCAGAGCTTCAGCCTGGCTGGGGCACTGCTAAATCCTGAAAACAGCCAGAATGAGCTGCCGGTTTTAGGCTCAAGATGCTCAGGCAGCATGTGAGCTGACCTCTCTGGTTTTCTGGGTTCTTGTGCCCGTTTCCAGAAGGAGCATTTGGCCCTCTGAGTGTTTGCTGACGCTCACAAAACACCGCAGAGCTCGGGCTGCCCTTTACCGAGGAGCTTTCCTCCTTTCCTCCTTCCTCCAGTAAAAACTTCCCGGGATGGGCAGGGGGTGGAGGGGGCAGCAGAGACCGTGGTGACCCCAAGGCTCCCTTTGGGAGAAAATCTGGATCTCAGCGTGCTGCTGGGAATCTCCCGATTTTTAACAAGGAGAGGGAATTCTCTCCTCTGCTCTCCTTTCCTTCCAGCCAGAGCAGGCTGGGCATTAACTCTATGCAGGGGGGAAGGGGAAAACGTTCAGCTCAAGGAAAATTCAGCTCAAGGAGCACTCAGCTCAAGATCTCCCTGGGATGTTTTAATTCCTCTTAGCCTTTCCCTTGTGTGAGGGAACCTTATTTTCCTGCTCATAATGCCAAGCTTTGCTTTATGTTTTAATTCCTCTCAGTCTTCACCTCGGCTGGTGCATCCTTATTTTCCTGCTCCTGATTCCAAGGTTTGCCCTGGATCAGGACCAAAGCACCAGCTCCTGGGATCACCACAGACTCCTCCTGGCATCAGTGCAGGTGTCTGGGACACAAACCCCACGAAAACTGGCTAAACAAGGAGGTTAAATAAACATGTGCAGACTTATTTATGTATCTTCCCCTGCTTGCTCTGGGGAACAAACAGAAAGAAATTAAGGAATTAGGAGTGACTTATCCACCAGGAAGGCTCTTTAGTCTTTTATCTGTATTCCTCATAGGTGCTGTTTTCATATTAATAGGAAGACTGTACATACATAGGAACTTAAAGCACATAGGAGATGGAAAGGGCATTGGATAAATTGGAGATAATTTAGCTTTTATATGTACACAAATATAGATACACACATCATTACTGTTTGATTTATGCGGGTGTGTTTACACATACAGATCTTATATTTACATATTTATAGAAATGCTGAACGCATTGGGTCCTGTCAGAGACAGCTTTCAGATAAAAGAAACCCAGGGAGCGAAATGGATGTAAAAAAGGAGCAAACAAATAGAAAATAATGATAAATCAATAGCCTCACCTTTCTCTTCTGTTGCTAAAAGTAAATTACATTGCTGAGCAAATACACTTTTTACCCCACAGGCTACTGTAGAAGGTGGTCACAAGCAGCCTTCCCTCTTCATCAGCTTGATGGGTTTCTATTTTTCAAACAAACAAAAAAATCACAATTTCCCTTGGAAGCCAAGCCACAGGTATCACTTTGCCCCAAAATCCACTTCTCCACCTCATCATCCCCCTTGGAGCTGTGGTTTGATGCCTTGGAGGCCGAGCCCAGAGCCTGCCTTGGTGATGGGGCTGTGATGGGATTGGAGAGGGAATATTGTGGGGCTGGGATTGGAACCAGAGCAGCTTTCACCAAACCTTGCTTCCCAGTGGAACCAGACGGTTTTACCCAGGAAAGGACACCCAGATCAGACATCACACACTGCTCCTCCCCTCAGTGTGCTCAAGGAAGAGGCTGGAGAATTGGAAAGAGGAATTTTTAGTGCTGAAGTGGAATTTCACACCTTTTCTGAGATGATATTTCAGTTCTTGCTTTTCCTCCCCCCATTTTTCCTGCTAATGGTTCTTGGTGTTTCTAGACTGAATCGACCATGAGCTTTGAACCCTGGATGGTCTCCTGAAGGGCAGGGTCTGGCCTGGACCCTCACCCCAAGGATTTGGCAAAATAAATGTGAAATCCCTAAGTCTGTGCAGGTGAAGCTCTCCCAAGTGTGTTCAGACACTGGCTTTATGGAGTGGCCTCTCTTCTCCAGACAAGACAATGCGAGATGGTGTTTGGAGACAAAAATATCATGAGAGGAGCAAAGCCCAGCCCTTGCTGGGGCTGCTTGTGCCCTCTCTGCAGCAGATGGTGCCTCTCGGCTCCCTTTGAATTGCTCTCAGTGCATTACTTGGTTTTCAATTTCATTCCCTTTCCTAGGAGCAAGCTCAGCTTTATGTTTCCCTTTTAAGCTGATTGAAATAAAGTATTTGAACAAATGTCATGGGCACTTAGAAATCTCTCTTCTGTTTACTCTCCTTTGCTTCCACTCTGTCCACTCTCTGCAGCACTGGCTCTTAAAGCCTTGAGTGCTGTCTGTCGAAATTAATGTGTCTTGCAGGCAGGAGACCGGACAAATTCATTAATTTTTTTGTCCATTGGAAATGTGCCTTTATGAAGTCTCTGTTCATGTTTTCCTGCTGCTTGAATAGCTGAGCTTTGTGAGCCATCAGCAGAGAGATGGTGGCTGCTTGAGAGCCATTAGGTCCATACCTCCAGGAGCATGGTCCTCATCCAGCAAACACAGAGTCAGTACAGAAAACAGGCCCCAAAAAGGGAGGTTTGTGCTCTTCCCAGCTCCCTTCAAACATCCTTCATCGCCTGTGTAACTCCTGGAGTTCCAGGGGGGCAAACCCAGGGGTGATTTCCACTTCAGGGTGGTGTTTCTGCTGCTCCAGCTCCCCTGGAGGCTGCACGGTGTCTGGGCAGCCCCACCCCTGGAGCTGGAGCTGGGGCACTTTCTTTTAACCACCTGGATCTCCTTCCTTCCTTCCTTCCTTCCTTCCTTCCTTCCTTCCTTCCTTCCTTCCTTCC
>VWZV01014951.1:221206-273636 GCA_013397155.1 Irena cyanogastra
CCCTCAAGCCTCTCTGTAGCTCTGCTCCTGGACTCTGCCAGCCCCCCTGGTTCCCCCTGGGATTTGCCCACTCCGTGTTTCCAGGGCTCTGAGCACAGATGTGTTTGTTTAACTGATTTTCATAGGTTCCTGCCAGTGATGCAGAGAGAGCTGTGTACCTTAAATGAAGGCAGTGTAAAAAAAATCAATTGAACTCCCATCTGAGCTGCACAGAGAAGGGAATAAATTGGAAATTATTTTTTAAATGACAATTTAGATTTTTCCCACTGCCAGCTGGACCAGTTCCTTCTGCTGCCTGAACTGCAGCCCTGGATGGAAGTGCTGGAGGCTCAAGCAGCTTCAGAGAACACAAAGACCAGCAAAAATAGTTGGAAAGTGCACCCAGAAGTGCTGGTTTCAGGCAGGAATGAGGAGCACTAGCTGTCCAAGCCCTTGGCTTGCAGGATTTAGCTCCACATCAAATCCTTTCCTTTGAACCCTTGGGATGGGCCCGTGGAGGGGAGGCTGGTGCTCAGGTGATGCCACTTCCCAGTCCCTGGTCTGTTTGCTGCTTTAATATGAACTTTCTTGGTTTCAAAAGCTCTTGAATGTGCTTTTTTTCCTCTCCCTCTGCTGCTGAAAAGTTCAATGAGAACACCACTCTTCCATTTGAAATACATGGTGCATTTTAACAAAAGGTTTTGGATTCTTTTCTTTGCCATTTATTGCAGAATGTCATGTGTGATTATTTGTCAGGGAAACAGGTGAGTGGCTAAAGCAGATGCAGGGATCAGACTCGGAGGACCTGGGTGTGGCACCTGGCCAGATCTGTGCTCTTGGACTGCCAGGGGTGTCAAGGAAGTGTCCCTGTCACCGTGGTATCCCAGGAGGAGCTGCTCCCCAGGGACACGTGAAAAGGAAGGAGTGGCTGAAGGGTTCTTCTTCTGGAAATTTGGGACTGAATAAGAGAACCTGGGCATTGTCCAAGGCCAAAGGAGGTGAAAAGGTCAAGACAGAACCTGGGAAAAGGGGCACAGCAGCAGTGGTGTTGAGGAAGGTGACCCTGTCCTGGGGAGTAGGACAGAGGACAATGGGCCAGGGAGGGCAGATTTAGGCTGTGGATGTGCAGCCTGCAGCCATCCTGCCCACTGCATCCTACAGTCATGGAGCCACCCAGGTGGGAAAAGCCCTCCAAGACCATCCAGCCCAACCACTGACCCAGCAGGACCGTGTCCACCACTAACCCACGTCCCCAAAGGCCACATCGACACAGCTTCTGAACACCTCCAGGGACAGGGACCCCACCACTGCCCTGTGCAGCTGTTCCAATGCCTGACTACTCTTTCAATGAAGAAAATTTCCCTAAAATCCAGTCTAAACCTCCCCTGGCCCAGCCTGAGGCTGTTCCCTCTCCTCCTGTCCCTGTTCTCTGGAGCAGAGCCCGACCTCCCCGGCTGTCCCCTCCTGTCAGGAGTTGTGCAGAGCCACAAGGTCCCTCCTGAGCCTCCTCTTCTCCAGGCTCAGCCCCTTCCCAGCTCCCTCAGCCTCTCCTGATGCTCCATTCCCTTCCCTGGACACACTCCAACCCCTCAATTTCCTTCTTGTAGCCGAGGCAGACCCTACTGCAGCCAGGTCAGCCCCACTGCCTGGGCACATCCCTGGGCCCAGTTTCCCACTGCCCAATGACCCTCCAGGCCTGGTACCAGCAGTTTTAGGCAGAGCTTGGTACCCTGGAGTAGATGAATGTTCAGAAATCTTCGCTTGTGACACCCACTGTGTGAATGACTAGAAAAGCCTGTATTTACAGTCACACAGCCTGAGTTCTGGGTGCTTGGTTTTGCTTTCTGAGCATCCAGCGTTTCCATTTTCAGCTTTCTCTTTAAAAACAAAGGTTCATTTTTTGCCTCACAGAATTAAGTGGCCACTGGCCAGAGGAGGGACTTTGCAGCTGCTTGGGAAAAAAAATGCAGAGCCCTGTAAGGCAGAGGGACCAGCAGCCTGTGTTCAGGGATGGTTTGGTGCCTTGTACAGGCTGGCCTAGAACAGAGACTGGACAGAGCTAAAGAATAAAGCAGGGATTTATTAAAAGCATTTCCTCCATGGATCCACCTTGGGCAGCACAAGAGCCCAGCCAGGGCTGCACCCAAGAGGAACCAAAATGGGCACAAAATGCAGCCCGGGCACGGGCTCTGTCACTGGGATCAGTTCTGCTCCATTTGCACCTTGGAGTTCATTGTCCAATTCCAGCTCCAGCCCATGCAGTCCCATCCTGCTTGTTTTTCTCTCTCCAGCCCACGGTGTTTGTGCTCTTGGGCTGAGATTTGGGTCATTTGTCCTTGGTCCCCAGCTGGAGCAGGAATTGTTTTGTCTCTCTGCTCTGTGCAGAGAGCTCACCATCCCCTGATATGAAGCTCAGAATTACACACTAAAGCAGCACTGAATGTGAAAAATAGAAAAGCTGAAATCTTAGGCATCAGGTTCAGCCTTTGCAGCTGGAGTGGGGCAGGTCCAGCTCAGCCCTTCCCCCTTGCAGGGCTCAGCTCTGCAGCCTCTGGGAACCTTTTTGCTGATTTTGGGGCACCAGCTGCTCCTGGGGCTGCTGACTGCCGTCCCTAGCTGTGACACAATCCCTCTGCCAGGGAGGCTGCAGCGTGCTGGGGGTGACAGGGACACTTCCCTGAGGTGATGCCACAGTCTGGACTTCCCTCCAGACCTGGGATCCTTTAGGACAGGAGATGCTTTAGTGCCAGAACTAAAGCCCCGAGGTGAGGGTTAACCCTCTGCTGGTTGGGAGGGGGGAAGCGTTAAGCTTTCAAAACCAGAACACTTTATTTTTGCAAGCAAAAATTCACACTCTCCACCCAAAACAGCACTGAAGACCAGGGTGTATTTGAGCCTGTCAGCTCTGCTTTGCTCTCCCTTGTTAAAAAACCCCACTGCTCCCCGCCTGAAAAAATGTCAGAGGGAAATTGAAAAATAACATTTTCCCCTCTTCCCGCTGCCACACCTGCTTTCCTCCTACAGCAACTGGCATTGCTCCAGCGTCCTGACAAGGTCTGAGCCCGCGGGTGCTGCTGGAGCTGGTACAAGGGCTGGGTGGGATCCCGGGTGCTGCATCCCCCCAGGGCCCCCACCCCTATGAGCTCTGCAAGGGAGAGGATGAGGAAAAGGAAGGGAAGAGTGTAGTCCAGGTGTTACAAAGATTGAAACACTCAGATACGAGCCGCAAGTGCCCCAAAAGCACTGGAATCTCGCAGTGTGACACCTGAGCAGCGGCACGGAGGGTGCCGGGCTGCAGTGGCTTCCCCGACTCGGCAGCTTAAAAGCATGGGAAGAAGTTCAAAACCGAGTCACCCGCACTTTTTATCACCTCGTTATCAGCTGTGCTACGCGTGCTGCCACCTCCCCGCTGCCTGCAGGGACAGCAGCTCCAGGGCCGCTTGGTTCTGTCACCTGGCTGAAAAACCAGGGACACACAGCACCCCCGAACCGCCCACGGGTACAGGTGGGGAGGGACACGGCCAGCCCGAGCACCCAAACCTGGCTGGTTCAGCCCGGCCGCCTGGCATCTCCTGCCAGCTCACAGCCAGAGCAGGAGCTGAATGGACTCCAGAACCATGGAACGGCTGGGGTGGAAGGTGTTCTCATTATAATAGCAAAAGACACTCACACAAAAGGCTGGGTTTGCAGAAAATCTACTTTACTACAACATCTACTTCTTTTATACACAGTTCAGATCCAGATGGATCGGATTGGTCACTTAATCAATACATTCTACTGGGTTGGCTGGCCAGCTCAATGTCTTAGCACAAGGAGATAGGAAGTAAGAGAGAACAGCACCTGCAGGTTGTTTAGACTGGAAGTTATCTTTGTTTGGGCTAGGACGTTCAGAGTCTCACAAGAAACTCGGTTTTCTCACTCTCTGACCAAGGTTGTGGGGACCACAGGAAGGGACCCCAAAGCTCAGCTCGTTCCAACCCTCACCATGGGCAGGGACAACTTCCACTGTCCCAGGCTGCTCCAAGCCCTGTCCAGCCTGGCCTGGGACACTTCCAGGACTCCAGGGGCAGCCACAGCTGCTCTGGGCAGCCAGCATCCAGGCTGGAAATCCTCTGGGCCCTTTTGCTGGTGCTGGTGGCCCTGTGCTCTCCAGCAGCGTTCCCTTTCCTGTGGGCACCAGCACCAGGCCCAGGCAAAGCTCTCCCTCACATCCTGGGGCTGAGCTCACCCAAGCAGGACCAAGAAGGGCTCTGCCAGCCCAGGGGCACACAATCACTCTGACAGCAGGGAAAGCAAAGGTGTCTTGGCAATTACTTCAGCACTGAGCCTGCAAGCGTGCTGGTTTTGTTCGTGCTCATCTGAAAGCCTTTGACACATTCGAGCTGCATGTTTCTTTTATGAATATGCAAATCAAAGCAGTGAAATTACAGATAATGATATGTAGTCAAAACTTTTCAGAAGTTAATGCATATCCCTTATTTTGCAGATTTCTATCCCATTTGTATTTGCAAAATAGATGAGATAACGCCGCTGAAGAGAGCAGCTTTCCTGTCACTGCAGCAGCCATACACCTTTCACATCCCACTCTGGAGTGCTGCCAGCTCTCTTCCCGGTGCCAGGGGCCCTCAGCAGCACCTCGGGATGCTGAGGCAGAGCTGAGCTGGCTCCTGATTTGCAGGGCTGTGTGCTGGCCCCAGGCACTGCAGGGAGCCCATGGCTGTAGGGCTGGGACAAAACCCCCTGCAGAAAACCATCCTGGGTTCAGCTTTCCAGGCAGGGGGCACAGGGGCTGCCTGCATGCTGTGCCTGGCACTTTGGAGATCAGCCACAGTTCCCTGTGCAGTCCAGAAGGGTTTCCATGTAAAAAAAAATACTCATTTGCTCATTTGTTTGCTACAAGCCCAGCTTTAGATAAGACAGTAACATAATGCCAATGCCATAAAATACTTTTAAAATGAGGGTATCTTTCCACAAAGCTATTCAGTACTTTTCCAAAGTGAAGTTTTCAAAATAACACTGGTCTGGTGTGGTTTCTTCTTGTACACTAAATATACAGCCCCAAATATTTGGCTTTATTCTTGTTGTGGTTTAGCCCCAGCTGGTAATTCAGCACCACACAGCTGCTCGCTTATTCCCCCACACCCCTGGCATGGGGAGGGGAACCAGAAAAATAAAACACACAGGGGTCGAGATAAAAAGAGTTTAATAATTGAAATAAAGTAAAACAATAATGCAACAACAAGAACAGTTAAAAGGGAAATAACAAAACCAGAGACAAGAATAAACCCCAAGAAAGACAAGTGATGCCCACCACAGTCACTCAGCACCCCCTGACTGAAGCCCAGCCCATTCCCCAGCAGTGATTGCCCCTCCTGGCCAGTCCCTCCCCAGTTTCTCTGCTGGCCATGATGGTCTATGGTATGGAATATCCTTCTGGCCACTTGGGATCAGCTGTCCTGGCCGTGCTCCCTCCTGGTTTCTCCTGCTGGCTGGCGGAGCATGAGACACTGCAAAGTCCTTGATTTAGGGCAAGCACTCCTTAGCAACAACTAAAACATCAGTGTGTTATCAGCACTATCCTCATACCGAGCCCAAAACACAGCACTGACCAGCTCCTGAGAAGAAAATTCACTCCATCCCAGCTGGAAGCAGGACAGTTCTGCTTCAGGAGGAATGTCAGAGCCAAACTGTGTATGGGAAACAGAGGGTTTGACCAGAGTGCTCCCNTAATTCAGCACCACACAGCTGCTCGCTTATTCCCCCACACCCCTGGCATGGGGAGGGGAACCAGAAAAATAAAACACACAGGGGTCGAGATAAAAAGAGTTTAATAATTGAAATAAAGTAAAACAATAATGCAACAACAAGAACAGTTAAAAGGGAAATAACAAAACCAGAGACAAGAATAAACCCCAAGAAAGACAAGTGATGCCCACCACAGTCACTCAGCACCCCCTGACTGAAGCCCAGCCCATTCCCCAGCAGTGATTGCCCCTCCTGGCCAGTCCCTCCCCAGTTTCTCTGCTGGCCATGATGGTCTATGGTATGGAATATCCTTCTGGCCACTTGGGATCAGCTGTCCTGGCCGTGCTCCCTCCTGGTTTCTCCTGCTGGCTGGCGGAGCATGAGACACTGCAAAGTCCTTGATTTAGGGCAAGCACTCCTTAGCAACAACTAAAACATCAGTGTGTTATCAGCACTATCCTCATACCGAGCCCAAAACACAGCACTGACCAGCTCCTGAGAAGAAAATTCACTCCATCCCAGCTGGAAGCAGGACAGTTCTGCTTCAGGAGGAATGTCAGAGCCAAACTGTGTATGGGAAACAGGGTTTGACCAGAGTGCTCCCGGTTCAACCCATTTGCTGTTCCTGAGATGGGCTCTGTTACCAGGTGAGATGCAGGGCTCACATCTGTCTGCTCCTCAGTGTCCTTCACTCCTTCTGGAATGCTGTGATAGATGAGCAATGCCATGGTTGACTCTCACAATTAAAAGGCAAATATCATGTATGTGTGTTAGGAGAAGTTTTATAGACTTATTATTTTGTTTTATCCCCCCCCTCCTTGCATTGTTATCAGGGAGTGGCTTGGCTTTGGGACATTTGGGAGGGTTGGCTGGTTTCTATGGCAACATCTGCCCTCCAATCAAGATTTAAGGAAGTAAAACTCCACCACTGGACAGCGAAGAAGGAGTCAATGGACAGAACTTTGGGAGGGGCTAAAGAGTTAAAAGGTGAAACCTCCATTGTGTAGATGAGCATGTGGTAAGAAAAATCCTTTGCTCCCAGTGCCGTAATATTTTATCTATTCAGTCTTCTGTCATATTTTTGATAAGATTTTAATAAAGCTTTTNTGCTTTCTAAATTTCTGAAGGTGAGTAGTATCTCTCACAGTGCCCAGTGCAGACACAGTTCCTGTGAGGGCTGCACCAGCCAGGTCCATCCCTTTGTCATCAAACATTCCCTCGGGCTGACCTGCAGGATCCGAGCTCCTGTCAGCCCCTTGCCCAGGCTCTCTGCACACTGCTGGGCCTCCTGCAGACCTTGGGTTGTGGGCTGGGGGCTGCCTGCACCTCGTCCTGTTTAATTAGCTGTTTAATTAGAGTCACAGAGCCATCCTCAACTTCATCCCGTCTGCTGCATTCCCGCCAGCGGAGGAAGCAGGGGTCCATGAGGACACCCATCCTCACTCAGGAGAGCACCTCTGTCCCTCCCAGTCCAGCTCTGCTGGGAACCTGACCCTTTTCTGCTCTGTTCGCCCCGAATTAATGTCACCACCTTTAACAGCGTGTGTGGGTGAGCGGCTCAGAGCGCGCGGTGCTGTGCAGCCTCCCTCCCCTCCTCCTCCTCCTCCTCCTCCTCTTGCAAACACCTACATCCTTCCTGTATTGTTTCAAACCGCAAGATATTGAGCTGAGCAGCGAAGCTGGGAGTGCAGAGGTCTGCGGGGGAAGGTGGACCCTGCGCCCCGGGCACTGCAAATATCACCGGAAACCTCTGTGCTGCCGCTTGCATAACCGGGGCTGGGCTGCTTTCCCAAGACCTCAGCCCCTGACCCTGTCCAGCCTCTTCTGGACATCGTGTCCCTCGCCCTGGGACCCGTGGTGTGGGGCTCCTCTGCCTCTGGGAGCTCCTCGCTGCATTCTCACCAGCACCTATTTTAGCAAAGAGTGTTTTTTCAGGTTTCTGGAAGTCTTGTCTCTCCTCCAGGTGTTGTTGGGGCACCTCTGATCCAGCTCTGGAATGGCTTGGGTTGAAAGGAACACTAAACTCAGATTGTTCCTCCCCATGCCACGGGCAGGAACACCTTGCCCCAGTCCTGGTTGTTCCAAGCCCTGTCCAACCTGGCCTTGGACACCTTCGTGGATGGGACATTGCAGTTTCCACATGTGTCCTGCCCAAGAATTCTGTCTCTGTGTTCCTCTGGTCCCTCTCCAGGAGCCTCACAAACTCCTCAGGCTTTTCACAGAGACAAAGCCAAAAAAAAAAAGGATCTAAATGCATCTCCCAGGCTTCGTCCTGCAGCCGTGTTTTGCACAGATGTGGCTCAGCACAGCTGCTCGTGCTCTGCTCTCCCAGCCCCAAACACACTGTGGCCTGGACAGCCACCAGACAGGGACAGTCACCCTCGTGCTTGGGGCAGCCTGGGACAGTGGAAGGTGTCCCTGCCCATGGCAGGGGTGGGATGAGCTGAGCCTTGAGGCCCCTTCCAAGCCAAACCCTTCTGTGATTCCATGACATGGTTCTGTAAATGCACCACAAACCCTGCTGTGGTCACAGCAGGTGCTCTGAGGTGTCTCCACATGCACTGCTGGGGCTGGGAAATGCACCTCTGCAACCCACCTCTGCTCCACATGCACTGCTGGGGCTGGGAAATGCACCTCTGCAACCCACCTCTGCTCCACATGCACTGCTGGGGCTGGGAAATGCATCCCTGCAACCCACCTCTGCTCCACATGCACTGCTGGGGCTGGGAAATGCACCTCTGCAACCCACCTCTGCTCCACATGCACTGCTGGGGCTGGGAAATGCACCTCTGCAACCCACCTCTGCTCCACATGCACTGCTGGGGCTGGGAAATGCACCTCTGCAACCCACCTCTGCTCCACATGCACTGCTGGGGCTGGGAAATGCACCTCTGCAACCCACCTCTGCTCCACATGCACTGCTGGGGCTGGGAAATGCACCTCTGCAACCCACCTCTGCTCCACATGCACTGCTGGGGCTGGGAAATGCACCTCTGCAACCCACCTCTGCTCCACATGCACTGCTGGGGCTGGGAAATGCACCTCTGCAACCCACCTCTGCTCCACATGCACTGCTGGGGCTGGGAAATGCACCTCTGCAACCCACCTCTGCTCCACATGCACTGCTGGGGCTGGGAAATGCACCTCTGCAACCCACCTCTGCTCCACATGCACTGCTGGGGCTGGGAAATGCACCTCTGCAACCCACCTCTGCTCCACATGCACTGCTGGGGCTGGGAAATGCACCTCTGCAACCCACCTCTGCTCCACATGCACTGCTGGGGCTGGGAAATGCACCTCTGCAACCCACCTCTGCTCCACATGCACTGCTGGGGCTGGGAAATGCATCTCTGCAACCCACCTCTGCTCCACATGCACTGCTGGGGCTGGGAAATGCATCCCTGCAACCCACCTCTGCTCCACATGCACTGCTGGGGCTGGGAAATGCATCTCTGCCCCAGCATGAGCAAGGAAGAGACGTGGGGATAAAACACCTGGTGACCCTGTGGGCTGGGTTACCCAGAGCTCCTGTGCCAGCCCTGTCCCACGTGTCCCCCAGCCCTGTCCTGCTGTGCATTCAGTGTCGTGCTGGCAGTGGATGATGCTCACTGCTGCTTCAAACCCCAGAGCAGATTTCATGCCCAAAACATCATAATTAGGAGGAATGGTGGAAAGCTGCAGGAACAGAAGGCTCTCGTGGCTCTCCAGGAACTGCAGCTGAGCTTTGTGTCGCTTAGCTTCCAGGAAAACCTTCACTCACGTTGGTTTTTCAGAGCCAAACTCTCCCCTTGCACCTGGCAAAGCCAAGCCAGTTCCCAGACAGGCAGCTCGTAATGGGATTTGGTTCTTGGAAATTTTCCCAGGGCAAACACTCAGCTCCTGATAAGCCAAGGGGGCTCCCAAGGAGCTTGGAGTGCCACTGGAGCTGTGTGCAGGGTCAGGGCCACGGGCTGTGTGTCCAGGACAGTGCTGGCTGATGCTCTTTGGGACAGCCTGGCAGGATCCTGCAGTGCACATCCCCAGCACGTGGATGTGGGAATGCCTCTGCTCCTCTCAGCCTGGATTATAGGCTGCTGTCCAGGAATGCCTGTAAACCCTTCTTAACCCTGGTATGGTGCCATCACCACACCAGCCCCCTCCTGGGGACACAGAATTGAGGGGAGCTGTCAGCCCAGCTGCCAGTTTGACAGGACAAGCTCCTGCTGTTGCCCAAACGAACTGGCTCTGCTCAGGTGCTGTGCAGAAAGGCCAAGGGGAGCTGCAGAACTCAGCTCTGGGCATCGAGGGCAAACAGCATCCCATGCCATGCCCTGCCCTGAGTGCTGGGATGAGCTGAGTCTGAGCAGTGCTCAGTTCCAGGACCCAGAACTGCCATGAAACCAAGCCCAGACACCCTCAAACACCAGTGTGCTTTGGTGGGTTGAGTGTGGGTTGATCATGGGTTGGCCAGGTGAATAAACCTGCCTGGTGTTTTAAAAAGCAGAGTTAAACAACACCTTATCACGCTACAACATAAAGCTGGCTTGATCTAAGCCCTCCAAAAGCATTAAGGAACATCTGTTCCTTCTGGGGCACTTTGGTAAAACCCTCACTTACTTTTATTGATGGTCCTACAAAGGCTGAGAGAGCTGGAGCTGCTCAGCACGGAGGAGAGAGGCTCTGAGGACACCGTGGTGCAGCCTTGAGGAGGGCTTGTGGAAAAGAGGGAGAGCAGCTCCTTACACCAGCAGTGACAGGACGAGGGGGAAGAGTTTTAAACTAAAGGAGGGGAGATTCAGGTTAGGAATTAGGAGGAAATTCTTTACTCAGAGGGTGTTCACTGGCACAGAATGGCTGCTCCTGGATCCCTGGAAGTGTCCAAGCCAAGCTGGACAGGGCTTGGAGCAGCCTGGGACAGTGGAATGTGTCCCTGCCATGACAGGGGGTGGAATCAGCTGAGCTTTAAGGTCCCTCCCCACCCAAACCATTCTCTGTGATAAACCTTCAGGAACACACCTTTCTGCTCTGAAATCCAGCAGAATCTGGCTATTGCCACCTCCAAAAGGCAACACTGCACAGCTCACTGCAGTGCAGCCAAGTGTCCCCAAGGAGAACAGCCAGCCATGGAAGAAATGCCCCATTTTGTGCTCACTCCACCCTCACAGAGCTGCACTGACTGTCTGCATGGCTGGAACATCCTGCAGAGCCCAGATCTCTCATCAGGGTGCTGATGTCTCTGCAAATCCAGAGACCCCCCAAATGGCTTTGGTCACTCCCCTGGGAATCCCAATATCCCCCTGCCTTCCTGCCAGGGATTTCTGTGCTGGGGGAGCTGAAGACAAGGATGCAGTGGAGGTGTGTTATTATCTTTTCATGGGAAATTCCTAGATGAAAGAAAGAAATTTAAAGTTTATGTCTCATTCTGTATTCCTTTCATTTTGGGTTTTGAGAAAGAAGAAATTATTCATGTCTCCAGTTCCTGCCCTCGCTCTCGCTCGTTTCTCTCTTTCTCTTCCTCTGTGCCAAAAATGAGACTACAAAGGGATGGATGGCAAATGTTTATAGGGAAGAGAAGATGTACTCTCTCCAGGTTTGTGAGTTTTTTCAACTCTATAGCTCTAAATAATGCCTGAAACTGTGTAAAAATGGCAACTTGAAAGGGAAAAAGTGAAGTGTTGAGACATTTCAGTGCAGAGGTAAGAAAAGAAATCAATTCTTGGGCATTTCTTGCTTTAATGAATTCAGTGTTATGAAGGGGTCAAAGGAAATAAAAAACAACATAAACTCATGAAACTTTTGATTGAGAGATTGAATTACTGGGGATGGGGTGTATCAAGAAATCAAATTTTTCTAATCTGTAAAATGGGAGCCGTGCATTTGTTTTGCAACATGACTTTAGATTGCTTTTCAATTATTCAAAATAAGATATTTAGCTGCTTTTTTCCTCTTGATATTTGGAGCCCAAACCTGGTGTAGATTTAGTGAGTGTTTCCAGTGGAATTATCGAGTACTGAGAGAGGCCCTGAGTACCTGTGGTGTTTTGGCAGAAATACCTTTAAAAATTTCTGGGTTTTTTTGTGGCTGGCTTTTATTTCTCTCGGATTTCCACGGAAGGGGACAGTCCTTGTGGGCACTGCTGCAGCTCCAGGAGGGAAGCTGGGATTTGCCCAGCTGGGTGACATCAGCGAGGGGGACAATCCGTGAGAGAGGTGAAACGAGGAACTCGAGCAGATGAGATCTGAGGGTGGAAAAAGCCTTCAAATCCATCCTGCCCCATCTTTTTCCTTGGATAATTTTAGAAGCTGGAAGAGCCTCCCCAAAGGCCATTTCCAGAGTGTTGGTAGGAAAACTGGGGGAGTGCCTGTGGCCTTTTCCCCTCTGTGTCCCACATTCACTGAGGTGAGTGGGAGATAGGATGAGCTTTCTAAAGGGTAGGACTACTCAAAAGACCAGCCACAATTAAAGCACTCAAATAAAGCTCTAATTATAAAAACTCCCCTGCATAACTACTGAAATATTTGGTGTAAATTGCTTGAGAAAAAATTTAGTATAAACTGTTATCCAAGCCAATAAATCTCCTTAAATAAAAAGCACAGTGTAGTGCTTTTGGAGATGGTATCTCATGTTCTGACAGTCTGTACACTCCAGAAAGAGAAAAAAAAAGGGTTCAATATGGTCTGAAATGCCTTTATCCTGTTTCTCTGCTAACTTCCCCCAGGCTGGTCTGTCTCCTGGAGAAATCCCAAATCCCTGGGACTTCTTCCAGGCCTCCTTTTGATTGTGGGAGTTACAAGCTCCTATTCAGGAGACAGAAATGATGACATGCTCCATGTGCCCAGGGGGATAGAGACACAGTCTGGCTCTGGACATCCAGCTCCCAGATCCCTGCTGCATGGAGCCCAAGGGAGGTTGGCTGCAGTTGAGGTGGGTCTGAAAGCCCAGGGGCTCTCTCCAGCCAGCCTTCCCTGCTCCCTTTTGCTCCCATCAGATGCAGGGTGCATCCAATGGTCCTGCTGCTCCCCATGGGGCTGAAGTGCAGGATTAAATCAGGGATGGAGAGATTAAATCAGGGCTTGTCTTAGGTTGGAAATGGGGCTGTGTATCCTATCCCCATCTGTCAGAGCTGGGCAGTTCTCTGCTGTTCACTGGGCAGGTTTCTTTATCTCTCCCACAGCCAACCCTCCCTCCAGGAGATCTCTGCTGTTCATGGCCACTGAGTGTCCCTGCATGGCTGAGAAAATTCCATCATCCCATGGGGAGAGGCTCTGCCCAGGGGAGGAGCCAAGCATTCCTACCTGGATAGAATCTGCCCTGGGAACAGCCCAGCAGCCTTTTCCCACTGCATTCCCAGAGGAGCAGCTTTCTTCTGCCCTGCATTCCCAGAGGGAGCCCAGGCCCATCTCCAGCAGCACTGGAGCTGCAGAGGAAAACTCCAGCCTTGGACAGGATCCCTGCTCCAGCAGAGCCAGCCCTGGCACTGCAGGAGGGCTGAGCCACCATGGAATGGCACTGCCACCAACACCCTGACACACAGGGCTCAGCTCCTGCTCTCACTCTGGCTGTGGTTTGATTTTTTGTTTGTACTTTTGCATTTGTATTTTTAATTTTCCAGTTAAAGAACTGTTATTCCTACTCCCATATCTTTGCCTGAGAGCCCCTTAATTTGAAAATTACTATAATTCAGCGGGAGGGGATTTGCATTTTCCATTTCAAGGGAGGTTCCTGCCTTCCTCAGCAGACACCTGGCTGTTCAAACCAAGGCAGGGGTGCAGGGAGCCACATCCCCCAGATGTGCCCACTGTGAGCTGTGACCAGCCCGTGGGTGATCAGGAGGGAACCCTGAGGGGAATTGCTGATTTTGCTTGGGGATTTCTCAGAGACCAACAGGATTTTCAGCCTGTTTATTGCTAACAAGTGGCATTTTTAATTTCCCCCTTTGTCAGGAGTCACGGGAAGGGTTGAGGAGCTGAAGGAATCTGGTTGTGGAGCAGCTGCTCACTGAAGTGAGCAACGTGGGCAGGGATGCTCAGCCATGGGACAGGGGGTGAAGTCACATCAGACTCCAGAAGACCCTCTAGGATAGATGAATTCACATTTTCCATCTGCCTTCCCTCCACAAGCAGCAGCTCTGAGGGAGATGGATGGCCCAGGGCACGCACGGCTCTCTTGGCTTTGCACAAGACACTGACCTTTGGTCTGCATCCCATCTAAAATAAGTGTCATTTTATAGTCACAGCTACCTGCCGTGACCAAAAACTCATCTGGGAAGCAATGAAATGTGCATTAATTACACATTGAAGAGCAGTAGCAGTGTTACTCTCTCCCACAGACTCGCAGTGCAGGAGGCTTCATTCATCATTAAATTTTAATGGAATCCCAGGCTGAGGAATTGCATTTTGCCTCCGTGACTGAGTGCTGGCAGTGGCTTCAGGCAGCTGCAGGTGCCCACCTGGCTGGCCTTAAAAGCCACGAGGAGGGGCAGCACTGCAGCATCTCCCAGTCCTTGCTGCTGTCTCTGGGTGAGGCTCCTGTGTGATCCCAGATTTTGCTGAGTGCCACAACGGGAGCATGAACTCAGGGAGAAGAGCACAGCAGGGTGTGGGCAGGAGCCCTAGGGGTGCAGAGAGGGAGAGGCTGAGCACTGCTGAGGGCACTCAGCTGCACAAACACCTGAAAGGAGCTCACCAGTACCATCTGCAGAAACACCACCTCCTGAGCCCTGCTCTATCTGACCTCTGCCCCCACAATAATAATGGCAGAGCAACAGAAAGTTCTCTGATGTGCTTGCAGTTGTAGTAAAGTAACCCCACTAGGAATAAAATCTCCAACAATTACCGTGCCAGGTATTACGCTGATTTATCAAATTGCAGTCGAAAGTCAAGAAGAGTTGAGGAGACAGTGATAAAACACCTGATCTCAACTCTGACTCTAAATTACCCTTCTGGCCAGCACAGTATTTCATCCAGAGGAATTGGTATTCCTCTCTTCATCTTCAAAAATCATCATTCAAACGGGGAATTTTGCACTCCTTGTGTTTTGGAGGAAGCACCTTGCCTGCACTCTGTGATGAGCTGCCAAGGGGGTGCTGAGTTTTTGGGGCTGGGACTCACAAACCTCCTGCTGCAGGCTGGAGCACGTGAAGTGGAAGCAAACTGACTGTGCTTCATCCCTGTGAGACACAGGCTCTTTTTTGGCTCTTCAGTCTGCAGAAGGATGGCAGAAGTGCCTCATGCCATGTTTGCTTGGTGGGCATTCCCTTTCCCCCCCGTGGGGACAGCCGTGGGCAGAGGGCAGGAGAAGCACAGCTGGTCCTGCTGAGGAGGTTCCCATCCCAGCCCTTGTTCCGTGCAGCACATACTGCAATTCTGGGTACAGCTCTGGTGCCTGCAGTGTGAGGAGGATGTGGAACTGTTGGAGAAGGTCCAGAGGAGGCCATGGAGTTGCTGAGGGCACTGGAGCACCTCCCCTGTGGAGACAGGCTGAGAGAGCTGTTCAACCAGGAGCAGAGAAGGTTGTGAGGAGACCTCAGAGCCCCTTCCAGGGTGTGAAGGAGCTAAAGGGAAGAGGGAGAGAAACTCTTCCTCAGGAACTGCAGTGACAGGACCAGGGGGAATGGGATCAAACTGAAAGAGGAGAAATTTAGGTTATATGTT
This sequence comes from Irena cyanogastra, assembly GCA_013397155.1. Taxonomy (NCBI): domain Eukaryota; kingdom Metazoa; phylum Chordata; class Aves; order Passeriformes; family Irenidae; genus Irena; species Irena cyanogastra. The sequence goes on from VWZV01014951.1 coordinate 236,563, forward strand.
AGGAAGAAATTCTTTGCTGTGAGGGTGGGCAGGCCCTGGCACAGGGTGCCCAGAGCAGCTGTGGCTGCCCCTGGATCCCTGGAAGTGTCCAAGGCCAGGTTGGACACTGGGGCTTGGAGCAGTCTGGGACAGTGGAAGGTGTCCCTGCCCAGGGCAGGGGGTGAAAGGAGATGAGATTTAAAATCCTCCCAGCCCAAACCATGCAGTGATTCCATGATCCCATGCTTGCCTCTGTGGGCTGGGCCATGGTGGCAGTGTGGATGTTCTGGTGGCCCCCAGAGGAGGAGGAGGAGAAGCTGGAGGTGCTGAGCAGCCCGTGCTGGGTCTGACACCCAGCCTGTGCCTGAGGCTCTGGTGCTGTGTGTGGCTCCATGCCCAGAGCCAGCTCCCAGGGCTACAGCTGATGTCCTTCACCATGGGCTCGCTCTGCACCCTGACTCCAGGACCTTTGGGAACAGGGACACTTGCCAAGGTTCCAGTCTGCCCTCGGTGGGGACCAGGACCTCACCAAGGCTGGCACAAGGCCCCTGCTCCCAGCACGTGCTGCAGCTGTCAGGGACCTCCCTGGGATTTGTCAGACAAAGTCCTTTCCTTTGATCCTTCTGGCATAAAGCTCTCCATAGTGCTTGTCAGGGCTGTTTTCCCTTCCATCCCATCATGCCAGCAATGATAACACAGATGTAACAGAGACAAGTGTCCTCCCAGCGCTGCCGGGGCGTTCGTGGCCCTGTGCCCCGGGCACAGCTCAGGGAGGAGCCACTGGAGGATCCACAGGTGGGGAGCAGACTCTTCCCACTCACTCTGGCTGTGTGGGAGGCTGTGTCCTGGTGGGGCAGTGGGATGTTGGTGGATATTCTCCATTTCTGTGGGAGCCAGGCACAGCTGTGCAGAGGCACCCACCTGGGGCTGTGCTGGAAGGGTTAACAGCACCGAGATGCTGAGGTTTGTTAAACCCCTTATTACATCTCTAATTATGTGTTCAGAAATCAAAATCAATTAGCCAGGGCTCTCCCTGCTCCTGCCTCTTCGCATCCCTCTCCATCATTAGCCCAAAGTCTGGGAATGCCTGCCTTGGTCCTGCCCTCTGCCCTGCAAACCTGGCCCCAAAGCTGCTCCAAAAAGCTGTTCCAGAGCCTTTTGAGCATCCAGCTGGTGCTCTTTGACTAAAACTGGGAGCTCCTGCCCCAGAACACCACCTCTGCCTTTGGAACTGCTGGGGCAGCTGGAGAGGAGGTGAGGGGGAGCCAATATCCTTCTTCAAATATGGAAAAAATTACTGCAACAAGGAAAGCAATAAATTCTTCCCTACGTTCAAAAGCAAGGGATTTGCTTTGTAGGGAGAGGGATTTAGGTTATCTGCCTGGAATTGAAAGGTTTTTAAAGGGAGGTTAGGCACACAGGCAGGGTTTAGGGAGAGCTGACCCTGCCCTGTGGCTTCCTGAGACCCAGCTACTGAATTTTCCACTGCTGTTAATAACAGACCAAGGGTTCAGAGCAGGGGGAAGCTCCCCCAGCCACAGCACCCCTGCCTGGCCAGGGCCCCAGGTCCTGACCCTCAGGGCTGGGCTGAACCCCTTTGTTGAACTGGATGTGTTCTTTCAGCCCTTGAAGAGGAAGATAAAAAATGGAGAACAGCTAATTGCAAAGGCAACTAGTGACAGGACAAGTGGGAATGGATTTAAACTGAAAGAGAAGAAATTTAGGTTGGATATTGGGAAGGATTTTTTCCCTGTGAGGGTGGGCAGGCCGTGGCACAGGGTGCCCAGAGCAGCTGTGGCTGCCCCTGGATCCCTGGCAGTGTCCAAGGCCAGGCTGGACAGGACTTGCAGCACTCTGGGACAGTGGAAAGTGTCCCTGCCATGGTAGGGGTGGGATGGGATGGGATTTAGGATCCCTTTAACCCAACTCATTCTGTGACTCTGTGAGCCAGCCTGATGGTGGATGGGAGGTTAACTCCCAGTGCTTCCCTGGAGCAATTCCAGCTCCATGACAATTAGCCAACAGCTGGAATACCATTTAAGCACAGCTGCCATCATGCAAATTTAGAGATTAGCAGGGATTAATGTGGTTTGGAAAGCCCCTCAATTTCTCATTAATGCTCTGGGCTCTCTAATAGCCAACTGCCCTCCATTCCTCAGATGGCTGCACATGCCCAGGGCTGGAGATGGGTCACTGTGCCCTCCGTGGTGCCCCAGAGCAGCCACCAGCCCTCTGAGAGAAGCAGAAGCAGCCCTGCAGAAATGTAGGGAGGTGGCCAGAAAGTTGTAAAAAATGTGATTATTGCTTTGCACAGTTCCCCCTTCAGGGGCTCCCTGCACTGCTGCCCCTCAGACCTTCTCAGTGGAGGGCTCCAAATGCATGGCCACAGTGACCCAAAGGTGACAGAGCTGGGCTTGCCCGCTGCGCTGCAGGGGGATGGACATCATGGGTGGCACCTTCCTTCAGAGAGGACAAACCACAGGCACCTGGTGGCACCAAAACTCCCAGTGATGATGCCTTCCAGACCTTCTCCCAGGGCTGGAACCTCCTCCTGTTGTTTCAGAGCCTCAGGGCCACTTACCTGCCCCACACACAAAGAATTGATGTCTCAGGAGCTCTTCCTGCAGGAAATCCTGTCTCCTCACCGTGGTAAATCCAGGAAGGTTTTCATAATGTTCCATTCCCCCCCTCATTTTAATCATTGCACATTTATTATGAAATCAATTACTTTGATGTTGCAGAAGAGGATTGGGCAGGTGAGGATGTGATGGGAGAGGAGAGAGGGTTGGAAAGCTGAGGAGGAGGAGGCAGAGGCCACATCCAGGATGTCCCCCAGAAAAAGGAGAGACTGCTTCAGCTCTACTTTTCATATGTTTTATTATAAAGAAAGGTAAGATAAGCATTGTGAACCGAATGTGCCAGGTGCTGCCAAAGCAGCGCCCTCAAACAAAATAAAAAATAAAAAAAAAACCCCAAAAATGCACCTTATGAGAAACTGTAATTATGCTCTCTAATTTTTCATAAATAGACAAAAATCATTGTCAGCAATTTTTTAAATAGATGGACATATGGCCGGAAAAAAAATAATAATGCCATACAACATGGATATAAATTGTCCATTTCTTGCTGTACAAATAATAGAAACAAGTTTGGCAGGCTTTTTTTGTTGTTTTTTTATACACATCTCCCTTCTATGTATAACTAAAAAATGTGCTACAATTAATATAAAATGCTTTTACTATAAAGTAAACTACTAATTTCTTTCACAAAAAAATCTTAAAGATGTCTTTAGCACAGCTCTAAAACACTTAGTAAACTACTTACAACTATCCAACAAATTATATTTTCATGATCTCTTTCACATTTGTCCTCTCGTAGTTTGCCTTCTGCTCTCTCCCCCCCTACCTACCAATAGTTTTTATTTATTTTTGTAATTTTTTTTTTCGCCAGACCATCCAAGGCCTTTGCATGTACAATATTCACACAAACTTCACATTTTCTTGCACAAAGTTTAGTGCTGTTAGCAAGTCAAAAGAGTGCATCCTCCTACTGAGCTGGCCTAATGCTGCAGGACACCAGACCTGGGTTTATGCTGCGTCTAAAAGCAGTTCACTAGGAAAATAGTCCATAGCTAAGCTGATGGCAAGCAGAAAAACGGTGTCCTTAGTTTAACTTCATCATTTTTTTGTCGGTTTTGCACTTATTTTATTCTTTTTATTTGCATTTTATTTATTTTTTTGTTCATTGCGATTTACGAGGTGGAGTTTTTTTTTTTTTTGGAAGGGGGGGGTTTCCACGGAAAGTAGACTTCTTATTTATTTTTTTTTAGAGTTCATAAAGAAAATGAAAAAAAAAAAGAAAACTGCTCTTAGAGCCTGGAAACGAAGCCAGCGCCGAGGTGGGGTGGCAGCTGTCCCGCTGTCCGACCTGCTCGTGCCTCCCCACGTGTAGGATTGAGCCTCTCAAGTGTCCTTCGTCTGAGCCTCCTCCCGAAGGGATCTGAGCCTTAGGTGAGGTAGAGTGCCTTGTCCCTGGGCAGCATGCTGTAGGAGAAAGCAGAGGCACGGCGTGAGGCAGCAGGGAGGGGCTGGTGTAACAGAATTCCCCAGGGACCTTGGGCATGATTGTGTTTTGGAGTGATCTTGGAGCTATCTTGGGTTTAGGCCTTGGATTCAGGCCTGTGCGGAGGTTGTTAGGCCTTGTGGTGCAGCAAGAAATTCCTAATTAAAGTGTGCTTTAACTTTAGATAGAACAATTGCATTATTATTACCATAGCCACTTAACAGTAGAAATGTTTGCATTCCTTTTCACCTTGTATACCAATCAGAAGACACCTGTTACTGTAAACTATCTCAGTTTCTATATAACCAGCCATCTCGAGATAATAAACGGAGAACACATTTGGTGACCATATTGGCTGGACATTGTGTTGCTCTGTCCAACCCCTTTTTATATAAAGGCCCTGGGCACCCCGCAATGGCACCTGTGGACAGGGACCTGGTTTTTTTTTAGCTTAAATGCCATTTTATGAATTAATAATTGCTTAAATGCAGGTCACTTCATCGTTTAAATACGGGAAGTCTTTTCATTTAGATACGGATCCACTTTGATGTGGAATTTAGCTTAAATGCTGTTAAGCCTTCGCGGCATGTTTTTTCCGAGCCAGGAATTTTAAGTTCTGAACAGACTTTTCAGAACCGGGACTGGACTGAGAAAACAAGCAAAAGAAGCAAGGGGCTGGAGTTACAGATGGATGATGAGATGAGATGATAACTCTCACAGTTAAGAGATGGATATTGTGTGGATGCTAAGAGTAGCTTTATTGATGTAGAGTTATGTTATTGTAGTTTAAATGTCCTCTGCTCTCCTCATAGTCTCCTTTTCCCCCACTCTGTATTGCTGCCACCAGACAGCCTGGGTTACCCAGGACAGGCAGAAAGAAGGTGTGCACATGTGCCCCCTGCATGGGGCAATTGGGAAAAGCCTGTTGTGACAACACCTGGCCTCCAATCAAAGCAGTCTCCACCAACAAACAGCAAAGAAGAGCTGGCTGGCAGACTTTGGGAGGGACCAGCATTGGCTGATGCAATCCCAGGCTATAAAAGGTAAAACATCCATCTTGAAGACGAGCCAGCCACGTGGTAGGCAGCCACGAGGGCAGCTCCCAGGCCTGCTTTGCCTTATTTAGTCCTTTTGTTGTATTTTTTTTTTGTTAAGGTTTAATAAACCTTTTGAACTTTTAAAGCGAGTGGTTGTTGTCTCACACTGGGGAGGAGCTGGCACAGCTGGCACACAGTTTGTGCCATGCCATGGCTTCTAGGGTGATGTTGTTTTCATTTTTACCTTTTTTTCTTTTATATTGATGCCTTAAGTTTTTATATTTTATATTTTCCAGACCCTGTACTGCATTAGTGTATAACTCTGAACTCCATGTGGAGTGTTAATAAGCTCTCTTCATATTTTGGTCACACAAAACAATCCTTTTCCAGATGGGAACCAAGGTCATCACTGCAGCCTCAGGCCCAAAAAGTATAAACAAAAGTGGATTGGGGAGAGCAAACTGGGGGAATGTGGCTTCATTACCTGAAGCTGTAATTGGACAATTAACCCCTGATATGCAAAATAGACCAAATAGAAAAACTCGTGACTTTTATCTGTCTTGGGTGTAGCCTCTGCCAGGCTCTTGCAGTGCCCAAGGTGCATCCTTTGAAGGCCTTTAACAAATCCCTGCTTTATTCATTTAACTCTGTCTGGCCTCTGTTCTAGGCAGGCACTCCAAGGCATCCCTATGTTCTCTGTATCCTTTACACACACATTTGTAACCAATTGTATTAGTGGCTGATTTGCCCAGGAGTTTTCCATGCCCTTTCCCTAGGCAGAAAGACAAAACACATTCCAAAGCCCCTGTCCTATCTTGGCTCTCCCTGGCAACCAAGGTGGAAAAACAGCTCTTCAGACACATTTTTATCAACAAAGTACCAGTCCCATGTGAGAGGGGAAGGATTTAGGAGGAGATTAAACCAGGAGTGGGAATTGCATCACCACTTGCGCTCCTAACTGGTGCTTCTTGTCAATGATGCTAATTTATCAAACTTATAAAACTGTCTGCACCCCCTGGGGGTGGGATTTTGTGGACATTTTTCCATAACTGCCCCTAAAGGCCTCCAACAAAGACCAGCTTTCATATTACCTCCTACACTAATATTATCTCCAAAGTGTGTGCTGTTTCATTTACAGGTTGAAAAAGGCATCAAGGGCACAAAACAGAGGGTGGGCTGCACACAGAGGGACCACAGCAGGATCATTTAGGTTGGAAAACCCTTCTAAGATCAAGTCCAACCACTCTCCCAGCACTGCCAAGCCATGTCTCCAGGTGTCACATTTTAAAGCCCCACCAGGGATGGTGTCTCCAGCACTGCCCTGGGAAGCTTTTCCAATGCTTGACCACTCTTTCCCTCCAGAAGTTTTTTTTTCAAATGCCCTATCTAAACCTCCCCTGGTGCAACTTGAGGCTGTTTCATCTTGTCCTGTCTCTTGTTACCTGAGACAAGAGCCCAACCTCCACCTGGCTACACCCTCTATTGGGGGTAGCCTTGACCTAACCCCAACCCTAGGGAGTAACCCTAACTCCAACCCTAAATTTCAGGCTGTGGTTGTAGAGAGTGAGAAGCTGCATGCAATTTTATTTCTTCCTGAATTTCAGCTATAAGGGTTACAACATCAGCTTCCTCCTCTGGCTTAATCGCTGCCCTTGCTGGGGCTGCAGGCAGGGCCAGCTCTGGCTGTCCCTGCAGGTCCCCAGCAGGATGTTGGAATGCTCTGCCTGAGATCAGCCCCGAGGCCACCATCCCCTGCTTCACCACACCTGAGGCTGAGCCATTGAGGTTTAGAGAGGTAATTTTGGATCAAATGTGCTCATTCTCACACTGCATAAGGAGAGCCCAAAAAGGGAGTGCAGACACTCTTTTTATTTTTTGGGACATAGTAGAGAGAGAAGTGGCTGAAGTCCCTCTCCCCTGGCTGATACCTGTGGAGGTTTTGCTCTGAGATTCAGGACTGTCAATGGGGTTTATCACCTGCACATACACAATGGAAACATCACCAGCTCCACAAAGACATCTTGGCTGTAAAAAGTGGTGAAGAACTTTGAAAGTCTTGGGAGGTTCTGGTGTGGGTGTGTTTGTGAGTGCAATAATAGGGAAAGGGCAGACAGCAAAGCAGGCCTGTTGTTGATAGAGCTGTCTTCTGAGAGAGTTAAGAGCCCACACTCTGCTAATCTCCACATTTTATAATCTGCATTTAAAATGCAGAGTCTTCTCTCCTGCACTCTGAGAAGATTTAGTGCCACTGAGCAGCAGCGAGGTATTCCAGTCCTAAAACTTCATTAATTTTACACAGCATGCTACAGAGCATTTCCCAGTTCATTACAAAGTATTACCATAAATAATTGAATCCAAACTAAGTGCAGTTGTGATGGGTTATCTTCGCTTTTTTATAATGTTTGCTCATTTAGCTCCTGATTTGGAAAATTCCCCCCTTTGGAGAGGATCACTTCATTGTTGGAAGGAATTAGGGAGGTTATAAATGTCTGGATCTAGTGGCTGTACATGGTTTTTGTGCCTGGACAAGGTGTAATGGACAGTGTGCCATCTTTTAGCCTAAATGAGAGTGGGAAGAGGGGGGAAAAGTTGCTAAGGGATGACAGCCAAAAAGAACGTAATCCGTGCCTTGTAAACGAGGAGAAGGACATAGAAAGATGAATCTAGTTCAGTGTTATCCCAAAAACACCTAAGTGTGAGGGGGCAAAGGTAAATCATAGAATGTTTTAGGATGGAAAGGACACAACCCCTGAAGAAGGTGTGGAGAGATTTGTAATCAGAAAATAAGGCAAAAACCAAGAGAGGTGCTTTGAGGAGCTAAGATTGAATTAGGGATTAAGAAAGATTTGCACGTGGTTGTAAACCAAGCTGCACCTCTGGTGGAGGTGAGGCAGCTCCCATGGAGAAAGTCACTGTGGAACAGAGGAGTTCAGTGCCTGGGAAAGAGCAAGTGCCAGAATCAGGCTGTCAGGTGAGGGAGACGGGGGACTAAGAAGGAATTTGTGATGTGGTGGCAAAAAAGCGTTGGAATTGTGTGCTTCAGTCACTTGTGGGAAGTGATAGTCAAACACCAAGCAGGAGCTGAGAAATGCTCCCCATGTCTTTGCTCACAATCCAGGACAGCTTGGGCCTCAGCCCAGAAAGAGCCAGGAAAATTGGATGGAAGTCAGTAAGCAAAAAGTCATTAAGAATAGGGAGAGCAGGAGGTAAGGAACATTTAAAACTCTCTCTCCAGCATGGCTGAATTGTGGCTTAAGGAGAGTCTGCTCACAGGATCCCAGAATTTGCAGGGCATGAGGGAAGATGTGTCATTTGATGGCATTTTGACTAGCAAGGATAGGCTGGGAAACTAAAATCCCTCCAGCAGTTCCCTTATTAGATAGAGAAGGACAGAGAGAAAGACAACCTTGTCAGTTTTCCAGAAGTTATCTGGGTGACAAACACGAAAGAAAACGAGGCTTGGGAGGTTTTACCTCAGCTAACCCAGGGCCAACAGATGTTGGAAGCTAAAGAAATATCAAGGTTAGACACGAAAATTCATAACCAAACAGGGCTGTCTGTGTGCTGGGGAGGTTGGGATGATGCTCTCTTCCAGTAATCTGGGACTCTGCAGCTGAGTCACATCCCATCAAGGAAAAATCCCTTCCCTTTCCAGCCAGATTTGCTCCTCACAGTGCTGCTTTAATTGCAATTAAGCCAAATGCACATCTGAGGTTGAATTAGGCCTTTACATGGTCCAGAGACTTCCCAAGTATACCTAGGGCAGCACTGATGAACCAAACCCACGGAGACAACATCCCTTTATCACTGCTGTGCCCAAGATCTGTTGAGGGTTGGACCCACCCAGCTAAAGGAAAGGTGCTGTGGAGGAGCCCAGTGACAGCTTTGAATGTCACTTGGAAATTAGTACAAAGTGCACTGGAGAAAGAGAAGAGTGAGGAGGCCGTGGAATCCTAGGGTGGATTGGGTGGGAATGGGCCTTAAAGCTCATCTCGTTCCATGGGCACCTTCCACTGTCCCAGGCTGCTCCAAGCCCCGTCCAGCCTGGCCTTGGGCACTGCCAGGGATCCAGGGGCAGCCACAGCTTCTCTGGGCACCCTGTGCCAGGGCCTGCCCACCCTCACAGGGAACAATTCCCTCCCAATATCCCACCTAACCCTGCCCTGGCAGTGGGAAGCCATTCCCTGTGTCCCATCATTCCTTGCCCTGGATGAGGAGAGCCAGATCATCTCTTTTCTTGGCTTGTGAGCAACCTTGAGGCACAGGGAGCTGCAGGTGTCTGGGACTGCTCCAGGTGATGCAGAGGGGGCACTGAGGCTGCAAATCCCAGGGCAGCAGAAGCAGGAGGTGAGGGCACTGCTGGCACACCAGGCTTTACAATAAATGAGAACAGTCCAGCTTTGGGCACTGGCTGCCAGCAGCTCCTGTGCCTTTAGTCACAGGAGATGGCTCCTTCCTCAGCAGACACTGTGATATTTTCAGTGCACTAAGCACTTTTCTGCAGGACTGATCTCTATCCATCTGAGTTCCTTGCTATAATCTACTCTAATAATTATCTGGAAGTCTCTGCATAATCTGTCTGGTTTTAGAATGGCTTTTTTTTTTTCCAGGAAGTTGTGATAAACCCATGAAATTTGATATTTCTGCTGTGACAAAGGCATGAAATGCATGAGCTTTGATCATGAATTGCATGGGCCCTCTGCATACAGTGTGGCACTCCAGCCAGATGTCACAGAGCTTGTTTTAGCAACACAGAACTCAGTCCTCACTGCTATGGGAACGTTTCACCTGTTTCTGGAGTGCCCTGGGCTTTCTGCTGGACCCAGGCAGTGGGATTTGCAGAGGGAATCAAATGTTTTCCCAGCTGATCCCTTAAAAAGTGATGCTTGCTTCTAGGGGAGCTCATCCCGGGGCTCTGCTCAGCATCTGGAAACTGGGATCCATGTGCCACAGCCCTCCAAACACCTTTAGCATTTTGCCTCAACATGTGAAGTGACTTTTACAATCAGGACCTGATCATGTCCCTTCTTTCAGGCTGTCTGCAGAGCCTTGAGGAAGGAGCATGCAGAGGTCAGAGCTATCCATGTCCCTGAGCCCCCTCGGGCAGGCAGGCAGCAGGGATATTCTAATGGACCAGGCAGTTATTTATTGCCCTGGAAGAAATAAGTGTCTGTACAGTCTGTGCCCAGCCCAGCAGCTGTAAGTGCTCTGCTGGCACACACAGGAGCCGTGCTCTGAAAAGCCTGGGAGCTGGTTATTATTTCTGGTGGAAGCACCATGTTCCAGCACTTGGAGGAAATCAATACTCCGACTGCATCCAGCCTCCTTCCCAACCTGCTCCCACAGAGAACCTGGCAATGTTCTACGGAGCACAGCAGAGCCTCCAAAGCATCAGAGCTGAGCCAAGAGCACTGGGTTAGGCAGAGGTTGGAAATGCCTTCCACACACTCCCTGTTCTCCAGCTTTAAGTCTACCCTGGTGTTTTTATTTATTGGGGATTTCCAGAAGCATTAAAGGGACTTTCATGCTGGCACATTCATGCCAGAGCTCGTAGGGCATAAGGGGAAGATGTGTGCAGATGTCAGTGGGGCTTTCCTGCATGGTGCAGGGGGATGGAGCATTGTGTGGCTCTTGGGAGGAGTGAGGGTTTGTACACTAACCCCAGGAATGGTAAGGGTCCTGCTGGTAGAGACAATTACGGGAGGTCGTGGCCTCAGTGGTAAGAGCAATTGCTTTAGGAACAGAAGAACACTGCTTATCACAGAACCACAGAATCATCTGGGTTGGAAGGGAACTTAAAGCCCATCTCATTCCACCCCCTGCCATGACAGGGACACCTTCCACTGTCCCAGGCTGCTCCAAGCCCCCATGTCCAGCCTGGCCTTGGGCACTTCCAGGGATCCAGGGGCTGTCACAGCTGCTCTGGACACCCTGTGCCAGGGCCTCAGCACCCTCCCAGGGAACAATTTCTTCTTCACATATAATCTAAATTTCCTCTCTTTCAGTTTAAAGTCATTCCACCTTGTCCTGCAACTATCTGCCTTTGCAATTAGTTGTTCTTCAACTTTTTAATAAGACTCTTTAAGTACTGGAAGGCCACATCGAGGCCTGGCCTTATGGACATGGCTGCTTTCAGAACTCCAGGAACTCTGCTGGGGGGACTGCTCCAGAAAGAAATGTGTCTAACCCTTCCATGAAGTGGCAATAAATAAAAAAAGAAAAAAAAAGACATCTTTTCATGTCCAATGAAGAATTTATCCATGATTTTTAAGCTACCTGCTTCCATAGCATCACTTCAGTGAGCCTACAAAGATGAGGGAGCCTTGAGCTTCCCTGAGCACATCTGGCCATACAGTGTAGGGCAGGCATTGAGCTGTTGGGCACTGTCAGAGCCCAGATGTGCACAGCAATGAGCTGGTTTGGCTACTGGCCTGCAGTGGTTGACCCCACACTCCCTGCTGGGGTAGTCGCTGTCCCACTCGGTGCCTCCTGGAGGGTTTGATGCGCCAGGCGAACGGGGTCCAACACTGTTCTGAAAGTCAGACGAGATATGGGAGAAGTCCTGCAGGGTGGAGAGGAAAAGGAGGGTTACAGGAGCATACAAAGCAGGAGAACTGCAGATTTAATAACAGTGCATAGTCACTTTTACAGGCATTGTCCCCAAAAGCTGTCAGTTCAGAGCACAGGAGGAGCCCCAGGGACAGAGGGGGTCCAAGCCCAGGCCGTGGTGTCAATGATGCAGCACATTTCACATCCCTTTCCCTGCTCTTTTTGTCAGCACCTCCCTCCTCGGGGGTGGGGATGGCTGTGGAGGGCACACAGCCACAAAAGCCTTGGGGTTTTTTGCAGTCTGGCCACCAAACCAGTGTCCAGTGCAGTGCTGAGTTCCCCACCCTAGTGCTCAGGAACAAGGGACAGCCACACAAGCAGCACTGTCCCCACGAGCTGCCACCACTGGCAATTCTGCAAGGACACTGAGGGGCTGCTTTAGCTGAAAGCTGATCAGTTTTCCCCGTTTTTTGAGGTGGGTTTAATTAAATTTATATCCATTAGGCAATGTATATAAACCAGATTCATGATAGTTACCTGGCAAAGAACATGATTTTTTCCAAAATATCCAAATTAGGGCAATGTGTGTGTGTGTGTGTGTGTGTGTGTGTGCATTTTTTTATTTTTATATTTTATTCACAAACTATGTGGAATGAAGTTTCACAAAGTGCTGCTCTCAGCAACAGCTCCTACCCCAATGAGTGATTGTGAGGATCCCCTATAACACTATCACCAAATTACCACTTTGGCGGTCAGAGCTAAAGCCCAGTCCTGGAGAAGTGCTGGAGAAGTCAGGATCATTAGGCTGCAGAAGATCATTGAGTGCAGCACTGCCAAGCCCACCACTAAACCCTGTCCCCAGGTGCCACATCTACACATTATTGAATGCTTCCAGGAATGGTGACTCCACCACTTCTCTGGGCAGCTGTTCCACTGCCTGATAACCCTTTCAACAAAGGCATTTCCCTTAATTTTCAGTCTAAGCATTCTCTGGCACAGCTCGAGGTCATTTCTTCTTGTCCCATCCCTGTTCCCTGGGAGCAGAGCCCGACCCCCCCGGCTGTCCCCTCCTGTCAGGAGCTGTGCAGAGCCACAAGGTTCCTCCTGAGCCTCCTTTTCTCCAGGCTGAGCCCCTTTCCCACCTCCCTCAGCCCCTCCTGGTGCTCCATTCCCTTCTCTGGGAAGGCTCCCTTGGGGACACCACCATCCCAACGCCCCCAAGCCCAAGCGAGCCCCGAGCACGCACCTGCTGGCCGGGAGGCGAGGCGTTCATGGGGGGCTGTACCTGTAGTGCCATGGGGGGGGACAGGAGGGGCTGCTGGGGGACCTGCTGCATGCTGAGGGGCTGGGGCAGGAGCGAGCTCTGCGGGTGGTGCAAGGACAGCTGCTGGTGGAGCGGGGGGCTGATCTGGAAGGAGGGCGGGGGGGAGGCACTGATGCTGGGCAGCAGGGGCTTGGAGGGCAGGGTCCGGGACAGCCCGGCGTGGGGGTGGCCGCGGTAGCTCTGCAGGTCCGACGGGGACAGGAAGGAGCCCAGGCCGGGGTAGGGAGAGGAAGCCTGCGGAGGCATGGGGTACATGGGCTGCTTGGGGGGGATCATCTTGGAAGGGGGGTTGCTCTGGGTGCTTTTCGTCTCCCCCTGGTCGGCAGAGCTCTGTGGGGAAACAGAGTGGAAGGTGGTGAGGAAGGAAAAGAGGAAACGTCGATGTGCATCCTGAGATATCCACCTGTGCAGATGGGCTCCCCACGGATCCTGCTCCTCTCCCAGCTGCCAGCACGTGAGCTCCCAGCCCTGCAGCAGCTGGGTGCCCACAGGCTGGGTGCAGCATCCATAGCTGGAAAACTGAAGCCCAGTAACTCCACTGTGCCTTTGGCAGAGCTTGGAGCATCAGGGGGAGTCAACCTGATGCCTCAGATTTTAGCTGTTATATTTTTCACATTCTGTGCTGCTTTAGTGTGCGCTTTTGAGCTTCATATCAGGGGATGGTGAGCTCTCTGCACAGAGCAGGGAGACAAAACAATTCCTGCTCTAGCTGGGACCCAAGGACAAATGACCCAAATCTCAGCCCAAGAGCACAAACAACGTGGGCTGAAGAGAGAAAAACAAGCAGGATGGGAGTGCATGGGCTGGAGCTGGAATTGGACAATGAACTCCAAGGTGCAAATGGAGCAGAACTGATCCCAGTGACAGAGCCTGTGCCCGGGCTGCATTTTGTGCCCATTTTGGTTCCTCTTGGGTGCAGCCCTGGCTGGGCTTTTGTGCTGCCCAAGGTGGATCCATGGAGGCCTCCTAATAAATCCCTGGTTTATTCTTTAGCTCTGTCCAGTCTCACCTGCACAAGGCATCAAACCAGTGCAGAGACAAACTGCTCACCAGCAGCTCTGCTTTGTGTGGCTGACAAACCCCTCCTGCTCCCAACAGAGTACAAATGGGTCTATAAACCCTCTGCTTTCCCCATTCCGTGCCCTCCTGCAGCCCTGGTGGGTCTATAGTGCACGGGACAATCATGGCATCATTTTGGCAGGAAGGAGAGAAGGACAAGGGGATATTTTCTGGGTTGGACAATGAGGGCTTTGTCCTGTGATGGGCCCTGTAATGACAGTCCTGATCCTTTCTCACCCAGCAGCCAGGACCACACTGTGTTGCTTTGCTCAAAACAAAGTTTTGCAGAAGAGCAGTTAGAGAAATTGGGAAAAAACCAAAGCTAGAGAACACATGCCTCCATGACTTCCATGATTCCTGCCCCACTCTGCTGAGAGGCACATTCAAGACAAGACCCTCAGAGGCTTCCAGAGGAACCACCAAGAGTTTTAAATCTCAACAAGTCCTTCTCATCCCCTTTTTCTGTCCTTGCTGCTGTTCTGCTGAGAAGTTGGCAGCTACTGGTCTGCAGAGGGGCTCTGAGCCTTTCTAGCTCCCCATCACCACATGGATCCTGCAGGTGAGGGCTGACCTGGGAGATCACTGTGTTTCCCAAGGCAGCTGAATGTGCTGATGAGGCTCTGAGGATGTGGTGTAGTACCAAGGAGTAGCTTTGAAGGGGGACCACTCACTACCCAAGGGCAGCATGACCCCTGAGCCAGGAAGATTTTGAGCTCCACAGGAGCCACCCCAAACTCCGAGGCAGGGAATGCTGTGTCCCCTCCCTGGAGGTGTGGAGGAGGGCAAGCTGTGAGGTCCCTTGGGATGGCCATCCACATCTAGGAGACTGGGCCCATCATTGCTCCCCAGTGTGGTCTTGCAGCACTGGGAGTTGCTGTCTGAGCCTGAAATGCCCTGAAATTTCACCGTTGGGCACTGGAATGGGCTCTCTGGGTTGGGCCTGGCTGCAGTGTGGTAAACACCCACGTGCTCACATCTCATCAACCCACAGTTATGGGTCTTACCCCTTAAAACTCCCTAAAAATCTTGTTTAGGCTGAGCATGCACAGGAGAAGCAACACCTGGGGTCCTGAGCAGGTGGGACAGCCCAAGTGCATGGAGCAGATGCAGCAGGATGCTGGTACCAGTGAGGCCAGTACTGGGTGTCACCTTCCCCTGGGCCAGTCCCTGGTGTCACCTTATCCTCCTGACCCCTTTGCTGCACTCACACCCTGAAGGCAGGCAAGGAACAGTGGGGACAAGCAGCAGGGACCCCTTCACCCCACACAGGGACACTGATGAAACCTCCCCTGCTGGTGAACCCATCCAAAGCGGGGTCTTGCTGCAGGGCCCTAAAGGCAGACACAGCCCAGCTCCTGCCCTGACCGTGCTGCAGAGCCCCTAGGGAAGGTGCTAATGCTGCTATCAGTTCTGATATCACAATTGCACAGCACTTCTGACAAATGTGCCCCTCCCTGGAGGCTCCTGTGGGCTGTAACCCATGTGAGCGTGGCTGTACCTTGGAGACGAGGCTGGCCCGGTACGCGGCCAGGGCTTTCAGGTACTCCTTCTTGGCAGCTTCTGTTTTCCTCTTGTACGCCTGAAAGGACCAAGGAATGGATAGTCATTAATGTGCTGGGCTTGGCTGCACCCCACCTGCTCAGTGAGAACCCCCTTCAGAGGGGCTGTGTGCATGAAAAACTCAATTCTTCTGCAGAGGAATTCCTGCCAAACCAAGAAAACGAAGTGCTTGGATTGGACCGTGCTGGGATTTTTGATCTGATCCCATGCTGGGATCTCTGGTCAGAGTGATCTGTGTGTTTAGACAGGTATTTGTAAGAGACACAGTCTGATTTTATAAGGTGAGCACAGTGAAATCCCTTCCCAACAGGAAGCAGAGTCAAGAGCGATCCAGGCTCTTGGAAGAGCAAGACAAAAGCCCAAATCCTCAAATGACAGGACTATCTTTAAAGTCCCTTCCAACTCAATCCATTCTATGATTCTGTGATGATGACCAGCTTAAAAACATGCAAGGCAGTCAGAATTCCTAAATTATCCATTTGTTTTCTTGGCTTTCCCAATATTAGTCCTTTAGAGCTCAAAACTCCAGCTCTTCCCTGCAGTCTGGACAGCTGGGAACTGCTTTCTGATCTCATCAAAGCTGAGATTTTGCCTCATGTTATGACTTGGTGAGCTGGAGCTTGCAGGGAAGCAGCAAGTACCAGGAGAGTTTGCTTCCCTAAGAAAAAAAAGAAAGTTTTGGAAGACTGAATTATGGTTTCTTTTTCTACCTTTCCCCATAATGAGAGATGCCTCTTGATCATGACAGTGCTGATCCCCTTCCTGCCTGGATCTCGATCCTCCACCTTCAATAAATAATGGTGTGATCCAGTCTGCCCTCAGCAGTGAGTCCCCAGTAAATAATGGTGTCCCCAGCAGTGAGGCCCCATGGGATTACACAGATTAAACTGAATAAAGGAGAGGAGTATTTTAAAACTGAATAAAAATTTCAGGATAAAGGCAAGAACTCCCAGGAGAAATACCCACCAACCCTCTTCTCCACTGGAAACTCAAAGCCTTCTTCAAGTGATGCACTGAAAGTTGATTTCAATTAGAACAGATTTGCGTGTGTTTAATTCAGCTTTAAAGCTGACAACAGCCTGGTGGGCACATTCTCTGTCCAGGATGATTTGGGTTGGGTTATTGGGAAAAATTTCTTCATGGAAAGGGCTGCCCAGCTCTGGAACAGGTTTCCCAGGGGAGTGGTGGAATCACCATTCCTGGAGGTGTATAAAAGGCCTGTGGATGTGACACTTGGGGACGTGGTGGCCACGGCAGTACTGGGCTGACAGGATGATCCTAAAGGTATTTTCCAACCAAAACAATCCCACAATTCCATGATTTGGCTTATTTCCCCTGCAAATTTCCATGGCTATGGCAGACTTCCTCCCAACACTGACCTCTGAAGGGAGAGTCACCTTCCAGCAGTTGAACTGAATGTGAGTTTAAAATCAGTACAGATAAATTCTATTAAAAATGGATTGGAAGCCTTATTTTCATTGCTAAATCACAGCGAGCCCTGTAATGAAACGTTTTGACTCGACACACTGGAGGTCTCAGACGGCAATTTGCTGAAATGGAGCATTTCTCTACATTTGTCTTTGGCTTTATGGCATTCAGGAAATATTACATTTGCTCCATTCAGAACAAAATTACTTTTCAAAATGTCAGCCTGAAGAAGAGTTTGCCTGTGAAAAGTAACTATTTCTTCAAACAGTATCAGTTCCCTTAATAAAAGCTATTACCTTTCTCTACAATCTCCACATCTTTTGTTATAGAATCAAAGACTGGTTTGGGTTGGAAGGGACCTTAAGGCTCCTCCAGTTCCATCCTCCTGCCACGGGCAGGGACACCTTCCACTGGGGCAGGTCTGTGCCCGTCACAGCACCACAGAATTTATTGTGCTCAGCAGCAGAGCTGGTGGATTCTCTTAAATGTGGTGCCTGATGCCCTCACAACAATGAAATAGGAATTCCTGTATCTCAGGCCAGTGTTTAAGAGTGGCCACAGCTGGACACTGCTCTGTGGAGAACATACTTAATTATTTTTCCTCTATAACAGAAAAATACAAGAGTGGTTTTACTTTTTTTTTTTCCCAGGATGGTGGGAAAACAAAGTATTCAGAGCTATGCAGAGATAAATTTAATTATTAGCAAGACTTGCCTGGAGAAAAACCTGCAATTTCTGGACAGTGGGAGGACAGGTAAATGCGACTTCCTAAAACTAAATGCAAATAAATAAACAACCAATAAAGTCTGTGCCTATCTTCATCCTCATCACTTGCTTTTCCTGCTAAACCCTTTTTTAAATGCCACTCTTCCTCTGTTCTTGTCTCTTTTAGAGATCTCTTACTGGGATGTGCTGCTGGGTGGGGTTTGGTGCAGCAGGACTGGGCAGGGGCAGCCCATGGCTCATTCTGCTGAAGGGAGAGGGGATTGCTCCAGGCAGGAGCCCCCCTGGGCCAGCCCTGGCTCAAGCCTGGCCACGAGCAGGGCTGCCAAGAAGGGTGGTGGGCTGAGCTTGGGGATTGTGCTCTCTGATGTTTCTCTGGTGAACTGGAAGTTCTGGAAGATTCCTGGTGGATTATCTGGGTTTTAATCATAGAATCCCAGAATAGTTTGGGTTGAAGGCTCCATTTTGATCCACCCCTGCCATGGCAGGGACACCTTCCACTACCCCAGGGTGCTCCAAGCCCTGGCCTTGGACACTTCCAGGGGTCCAGGGGCAGCCACAGCTTCTCTGGGTGACCTGTGCCACCACTCTCATTGTAAAGAATCATCCCTAAGGGTCTCCTGCTGGGAATTTTGCAGTCCTGCCCTGCACCCACACAGGGCTCCATCAAGGACACCGAGCTGCCTGTTCCCAGGGAATCACCGTGCTGATGTGGGATCTGAACAAAGCTCCTCACAAACCCTCTGTGGAAAGGCAGCTCTAGTGCAGCATTTATAACCTTTAAAATTTTAATTTAAACATTGACAAAACCACGCTACTTTCTAATTAAATCCCATTTTCTCCCAGGGATTTTAATTTTGAAGTAATTTATCAGATTTAAGGATCCTCAAAACATTTTGCATGTTTTTCTTCCTAACCTGCCATGCCCACTGATTTATTTTCCTTATTCATTAGCAGGAGGATTCATTAGTCATTAAGCGAGTGGGTGAGTTGGAGGGAGGGGAGGGGGGGGAGGAAATAAAAATGGTTAGTGATTATGAAAACAAAAAAATCAGAGCTGTAAGAAGCATATGTCGGGATCGTAATCCTGACACCTCTGTGTCTCAGCAAAGCAGCCAGTAATTGTAGCATAATGAAATGTTCTTGTTTGATAACAAGTTAATTAGAGAAGACAATTATTGCCAGCCCACGAGCGGCTCGGTGTCGCGCAGGCACTGAGTGACAGCCAGAGCTGTCATCCATGACCTCTGCATCCCAGAGCTCCTGCTCCAGCAGGAACGCTGCCTCCCAAGCCTGGGGAACGAGGGGGAGGGCTCCAACTCTCCCCCAAAAAATCGAGGGGTGCACTGAGCCCAAGTGGGAGGGTCTCTGCTGCAATCCCAGGTGGAGTTTGGGGCGTTTTGCTTCAAAAAAGAGAGGAGAAGACAGATGGGAAGTGCAGGAAAGGTGGGAGAGAAGACCAAGAGGAGCCACCAGGATGTAGCAAAGGAGGCACGGGTGATCCTCTGCATGTAGGAAAAGAGGCAAAATAGGCTTAAATTGCACCAAGGGAAATGTTGGGTAAGGACTGGGAAGCCTTGGGAGCAGTAAGGATAATTAAGCACGGGAAGACATTGCCTGGGGAGATGTGTAATCTCCACCACTGAGGGTTTAAGAACAGATTAGGTACACATCCATCAGGAATGGCTTAAGTAGAGATGATCCTGACTTCAGGCATCAGTATGGTCTGGTTGACCTCTTAAGTCCTTCCTTGCCCTCCTTTCTATGATTCCATGACTATTTTTTTTCTTCTCCCAAATGCGTAAATTTGGTTTTTATTCTGCTTGTAAATCTGCAGGGTTTTTCTTGTAACTATTATACACTTTCCTGCAAGACATGTCTTGAGATCACCATAACCTATGGCTTATTCACAAGATGTCTCAAAGCACCTCCTCCCTGCCACATTCCCCTTTCTCTCCACACATCCTTACCACACTGGAAAGGCAAATAGGAAACATGGACAGCTTGTCCTTATTCCTTCCCAGTTCCTCCTTTCCTCCTTGCATCCCTCTCTGTATTCCCTTCTCGGGCAAGCCTTATTCTGTCCCTTCCACCATTAAAACCAACTAACCCAAGCTACACTTCCAGAATAAACCGGTGGTCTGGATTGTAAGTCTTGAGCTCAACATCCCTGAGGATACCTCCAGGGAAGACCCTGGCTCTGGGAACTATTTGCATGGTTTCAGGAGAGCTCCTGCTTTATCCTGGTGGAAACACAGTGCTGTGAAGCAATTCCTCTGGAGAATTAATGGAAGAGCCTGCAACGAAGCAGGAATTGCCATGGGTTAAAGCATCCTGAGAGATTCCTGCTCTCCACTGCCTTGACCTCATGGGGTGGAAGTCATCCCTCACTCCATGAGGGCACAAGTGTATTCCCAGGACAATCCACTGAAGATTCCGAAGGGAACAAGAGGGTATCAAACCCAAACCCTAACCTCCAATGAGAACCACACACCATTCACCTTCCAAACCTCTGATCTTGCTCTCCAAGAAGAAAAGTAACACTGGAGGAGCTGTTAAAAGCAGATGTGACCTTTCACATCCTCCCCATCGTTATCTAGCTCTCCACCAGGCCTCTCTTGAAGCTTTGTCTGAGGCTGGTGCTTTGATCCCTCTCTGGTGCATGGCTTTTCTCGATGCCCAGAAGATGCTGAAACCTCCTTCCAGGCCAGGGCAACTGCCTGGACCCTTCCAGCCCCTCCCTGCCAGGGCTTTGGGCTGCAGGAGGAGTGCATCCCTTGTGGCTCTGGGGCTGACAGCTTGGTACAAAGCTGGAGCTGGGCAGTTTGCAGCACGGCTGTTCCCGTGGGACATCTCCCCTCTGGTGGCTCTTCCATAAAACAACTTTACAGCTGGCCCACGACGCCTCTGTCCCACCACAGACCCTGCAGTGTCCTGTCAGCAGCTGAGGGATCAGGTGCAATGAGCAGATGGATCTGATTGAATGGGTGATCTATTACTTTCTGCTGAGCAGGCAATGCTTCTGCTGGGTAATTCACCCCTGGAGTGTGCCTTGATCCCTGGAGCTGTGTTGTTCTCCAGGCTGTGCATTTGTGTGGGAAAACACCATTTGTATTTGGCCACGGAGTCACTCAGCATTACTGAACTGGTCCTGGAGAAGCATGAGCAAGAACTCATCTCTGGTACCTTTGTGTCCCCACACTCAAAAACTCAACTGAAAACGCTGGCTTTGCCCAGTCTCTGCTCATTTCAGATGGGAAGCTCTGGGTTAGCCTGGGGATCACCCAGCAGATTGCTCAGGAGCTCCTTGGTTTCTCTGCTCTCAGTTCCTGGGGCCTATGGAAACACCTGCCCAGGGCTTTGACTTTGTGGCTGGACTGGCTGTCAAAAAGAAGCTGGTTCCAGAGACTCCTGCAACTGCCACCTTGGCACTGATCTCTGTGGTCCCCACCATTGCTTGGCTCCAACCCAACCTCCTCTTCACCAAAATACTGCAGGGAACAGGGAGGTGCTTGGAGAGGGAAGAACAGAAATTGGCAGAGGAGAGTGAATCCCACCAGTGACTTCTCTGGAGAGTCTCCAGCCTTATCACTCCCAGGAAATCCCCCTAAGGGAGAGAGGACAGTCACCAGGGCTGGTGTCACCTGCTCTTGAGCAGATCTGGCCCATGGTGGCCCTGTGGAAACAGAGGAGGGGCTGTGGGTGGCACAGACTGGGACTGGGAAAATCCTCCTTGGGAATTAGCAGAACTTGCTCCAATCTAGTGCTCAGTTTCTCCTAATTTCTGTCAAATCAGGCAGCCCTTTTAAACCTTGCTGGGGAACGCTGCTTGAGATCTGCTAATGGAAAAACTCCCACCGAGGCACGGGATTCTGGAGCTGGGACCTGGAGCTGTGGGCGGTTCCTCTGACAGGTACCCCGTTGGATGCTAATGGCTGAATTAGCATTTCACTCTGCAGCAAAGTCGAAGCTATCTCTACAGGAACAGCTGCTAAACTATTTGCAAAGTTCAAAGAGGATGTATTCATAATATTTTTTTTTTCCTCGAGTCACATTCTTCAGATTCCCGTGTAAGCTCCTTAGGAAGAGCCACGCCAGCTGTTGAAGAATGAAGATTACAACGTCCTGCTAATGCAGCGCTGGGGATATTTAAGGTATTGTTATTTATTCCTGTTCTACAGCCACGCTGGAAGGGGTTAAATCGGGGAAGAAAATGGTGCTTTGCCGAACAGGTGTCCTTGAGCAGTACCCAAGGACACAGAGATTGCTAATCCTGTATTCCACAGCATGATCAAATCACCAGGCAACAGATATAAATAAAAAAAGGCAGGAAATAAGGAAATTTAGATACAAGTGTGTCAGAGGGAAAATGAAGATTCATTGTGAAGAGGCTGAGAAGAGAAGAAGAAGAAGGAACAAAATGACAAAGCCACAAATGATAAACCAGTAAGAACAAAAGAAAGGGGGGAGAAAAAAGCCTCTCTGTGAAATGCATGTCTGTGACAGCAGCAGCCAAATCAAAGATGCTGCTAGATTATATGGTTTCTTGCATAATATGCATTCTGGTTCCCTCTCTGTGTTTGTCTTTCAGCTGGTGCACAGGGAAAAAAAACATATCTGAAATGGGACGTGAGCAACCTTTATTTTCCTTGTTTCATCAGGAGGAGAAAGCAAATTTGCTTTGTGGGAGCAGCAGCACCTGCTCAATGGCAAATAAATAGCTGCAGCTTTGATATTACAGTGCATATAATCATTAGCAGCACAAATGGCAGAGCATTAACCCTCTGTGTGCTGGCCAGTGCTACCTGGCAAAGGGCTGGCATGTCACTGCTGCCAGCAGAAATGCTCCAGGAGGTGCCAGTGGAGAGGGGCTGGGGCTCTGGAGGGGGCACGGGACCACCAAGCCATCAGCACTGGGCTGCCCTCAGCCCTGTGGCCCTGGCACGGGGGCCACCCCACCTGTGTGCAGCCCCTGTGTGCAGGATGGAGCTGGGGGATGGATGGGCACGGGCTGGCACAGCAGGAACGTGTCAGGGGCTGCTCACGTCAGGGGAATCACCAAGTGCCCTGGGTTTATGGACCAGCTCCCCTGGAACCCCTCCCTGCTGCTCTCCCACAAGGTGGGAACCAAAACACCCCCAGGAGTGGGCACTGGAGGGCACGGGATGAGGTTTTAAACCTTCTCTGAAGGAGAAGCTGCAGGGATGTAAAGAACTGCTCAGTAACACGCTGGGGTCTGCACCTCTGGGGATCAGGTGTGGGATCAGCTCCAGAGCAGATCTTACAGCCTCAAATCACCTTTCCTCAAGCCAGGAAGGGGGGAAGTGTTCTCTAACTAAAACTTTGGTCATAATTTAGCCAAAACACTCAGGTCTGGCTCTTGCTTGCCTGCTGTGCCACCTCTGTGTTGGCTTTTCCCCAGGTTGCTTTCTGCAGTGAGGACATGAAGCCACTGCTGTCCACAAAGCTAAAAGCAGTGCCTCTGATGAAACACTTCCCTTCTCCAGCTTTTCCACCCCTTCCCAGGGCACAATCCTGCCTGCTGATGAGCTGACCCACAGCCATTGTGGCAGGCTGGACCCCCAGGTTGCAGCAGGATTTTGGCCAGCGATGCCTGGCTGTGCTGCTGGGGCACCAAACCTCCCCAGATATGCCAGGAGAGCCCTTGGAATGCCAGCTTGCCTTCACAGGGAATGTGTGTGCAAAATATCCTGCAGCCCTGGGCAGGAAACACCTACAGGGCAGCCCAGGCACTTGTTTTCACTTATTAAAGACATTTAAAATTTTTCTTTTCTTTTTTCCCTTTCCAATGCATTGCCTCATGAATCTAAAAAAAGCTTCATCAGGGGTGTTGGCAGAGGAAAGCAAACAGGGGCTAAATAAACTCTCCTCCAGCCAGACACTTGCGGAGTGAATGTGCCACATCACACAAACCAGCCAGAGGCTCCCAGAGCCAAAGAGAAATCGTGTCCCTGCAGCCAGAGTCCCGGGCAGGGAGGTAACTGTTGTGGGAGAGAAGTATCCAGCTGGAGACAAAGCCAGGAAGTTAATATTTAAGCATTCAGACAAGGAACAAATGACTTAATTAAATCAATTACAGAGGGAGAAACGGAGCCACTTAGAAAGCGTGTGTAAAGAGACAGCGAGGCTGCTGCGAGCTGGTGAAAGAGAAGGAGGAGGGAGAGTTAGCGGGAAGATAAACGGGCTGGTTTAATCCCTGCTGTTAATTAAGAGCTGAGCGTTTGCACTGCGCTGAGGCAGGGTCGCTTCCACTCTGAGCCACACTCGGTGCCCAGCTGTGGCAATATCTGTAGCCAGGTGCAGCAAAGGAGGGGCAGACTGAGATGCTGGGGGGATGCAAGCAGGTGACAGAGGTGACACAAAGCTTTTTCCACACTTCTGAACCTCCCACACCCCGAAGCAACAGCTAAAACCAAGCCCCCATCCTGCAGCTTCCCAGGGCTGGGGTCACCTTCCTGTCCTTCCTCCCCTCTCCAGATGAGGAATTTCAGCCTCCAGGATCCTGCAGTGATCCCCCCAAAGAGGAGAAAAGGGAGCAGCAAAAGGGCTTTCATCCCTGAAGATCTCTGCTCTTACTCCTGACTCAGTGTGGGCTGGAAATCAAGGTTCTTTCCCAGCATAACTTCCAGCTAAATGGCTTTTTCCCTCCCTGCTGCTCTCTCCCCAGATGAAGCTGCTTCCAGTGCTGGCCGTGGACACCCAGCTGGAGCTGTGGCCAGGCTCCAGGAGAAGCCTGTTTGTGTCCAGGACACATCACACACCGTGTCAGATCTCACTCTGCCTGATCAACAGCTGCCCTTGCTGTGGGAAGTGTTCCCTGGGGTTCTCTCAGTGGGCAGCAAACAATTACAGGCTTTTGTAACTGACTCAGCAGCAGCTCGAGAGGGAAAGCAGGACCTGGAATTCTCCGCGTGAAGCAGACAGAAAGTGGCTGACAGCTTTGGGGCAGCAAGGTTTCCTCTGTGAGGCCACTTCAGACATCTCCTTCTGAAGCTTTTAAAGCCTGAACGCTGGATTTGAAGCCAGCAGCACAGGGAGTTAATAGTGTTTAGCCGGTTGGCTGTCACTCCTTGTAAGTAAATAAGAAATACAAACCCATCTCCCATCTCCAGCTGTAAAACCCCACGTCAGGGAAAGGCCACTGATGGCTGTGCAGAGTATGAGCTTATCAAGAATAATTAGTTGTCATAAAAATTTGCTCTTCCCCATGCAACAACAGCAATTTTGCACGGTTGGCATTTCAGCACTGCTCCTAAAAGCAGCTTCTGGTCCTGCACTTCAGCCTGTGGGAGCTCCTGGCCATGCCCTGAACACGCCTGGGGAGACGCCCTGCACCGTGGAAATGCGCGTTGCAACAGCTGAAAGGCAAAAATAAATGACTCAGTAACTCACTTGCTTTTGTTCTTCTCCCAGACTGTCCCACATGGATGCCACGATTTTTGACACGTCCCCGAAGGTGGCGTTGGGGTTTTGCCCTTTGATGGCTGCTTGTGTGTCTCTGAAAAACAGGGCGTAGGCTGACACGGGTTTCTGGGGCTCATTGGGGTCCTTCTTTTTCTTCTTCTTTTGGCTTTTGGGCTTTTTGCCCAGGTCTGTTGAGGGTCTTTTCTCTCCAGGAGCCTGCAAAACCAAGAGATGAAACTTAGCAGTCAGCTAAGGTCTGATACCAGCTACAGCTACTGAGCCACGGAGATGAGAGAAGGAATGGGAAGTGGAGATGCCCCAGTGTGGAGAGGAGGCAGCAGCCCTCGTGGTCTCTTTGTCCCCCACAAGCCTCTTGGGTCATTGCACAAACTGCTGGTGGGTGCCTGAGCCTGCTTTGGTGCCTCCTCTCAGACCAACTCATAGCTTGGGTTCATCCCTTTGTTCCTGCTCCAAATCTGGGGCTTTCCAGTCCTCACTCCCCTTCCCCACCCTCCTCCCCAGCTCATTCACTTCTTGGTCCTTTTCTGGAACCTTTCCACATGCCTTGCTTCCCAGCTAGATTGCTTTAGCAGTCCATGAGTTTTCCAAACTTGGCTTCCACATGGTTTCTGATTTCCACCCCAGCGAGCTCCCTTTGCATCTGCTCCTGACTTCCCTCACCTTCCCATACCAGGAGGGTTCTGAGCACTGACCAAGCGACACCAGCATCACATTAAACATCACACCAGGGCCATCCAAAATTTGCTCCATCCTGCTAATACCTCTATCCAGAAAAAACATCCAGGAACTGAACTATTTTAATCACACCAATTAAATGCTTTGCCCGTGCTGTTCACTCCTCTGTCTGATCTGGGCACAGCTGGGTGACCAGGAATGGCTGTGTCCAGTGCCCAGTGGGTGTTGGAGCTCAGGGGAGCAGGACACAGGGAACAGCAGCTGGCCTTTGTGGCTGCTCAGCACGAGATGCTGTCACTGGGCTGGGGAGTGAAACAGCAAGGCTGGAAACAGGGATGCTTCCACTGAAGGCAGCATGGAAAGAAGATCCTGTACCAGTCTCCCTTGGGATGCCCTGTGCAGTGTGTTAGGATTAGGAAAAGGCTCTTCCCCAGAGGGTGCTGGCACTGCCCAGGCTCCCCAGGGAATGGGCATGGCCCCGAGGCTGCCAGAGCTCCAGGAGCGTTGGGACAGCGCTGCCAGGGATGGACAGGGTGGGGTTGTTGGGGGGTCTGTGCAGGGCCAGGGGCTGGGCTGGCCGATCCTGGGGGTCCAACTCATGATATTTTGTGATTCTGTGACTACAGAGGCCCCCATGGGAGAATGTGCAGAGGAAAAGACCCCTGGAAATCACTTGGGTACCCATCAAAGCTCTCAACGCATTAACTGCGGCCAGTGAAAGCTTGCACTGCAGGGAAGCACCATTACCCTTACTTTATAGTGAAGGAAAACTTAATACAGCAGATGGCAGAGAATGAAAGCACTGGCTGGATCTCTGCATCCTCGAGGGCAAACAGGACACCAGCCCCTCCCTGCAGGCCCTGAGCTCAAGGCACTACCTTCAGCTGCACAGGTTGTTGAATTACTTGGAAAGGCACAGCTCTAAACACCAAGATCTTGTGAAAACAATGCCTCCAGCTGAGCTGGGGACAAACAGCCTCTTCTCCTGATGGATTTGTCAATTTGAGCATGTGCTTGGCAGTGCCAGGATTTAAGAGGCTTCCCTTCAGCTGGCACAGGCCAGGCACAGGGAGGAAAAGGGCAGCAGCGTTCTGCTCTCCACTCTGCAGCTCTTGACTGATCATTAATTTCAGTATCAGCGCAGTGACATTTGTCAAACAGACAGTGACCATTAGTGAATGAGCAGAGAGACCACAAAAATTGCATTTAATCTAAAATTGCCCAATTGGGCTTGAATGAGAGGCCTGGAGGTGAAAGGCCAGCTTATTAGGAGGAAAAAAAATGCATGACAGGGCTTCAGCCCATTAAGGAGTGAGATGGTATTTTAACTAACTGTGATCCCATTTGATTCAGTGGAGTGCTGTGGGGAACCTCCTCCCACACAGCCACTGACCAAGCCAAGGAGCTGGAACAGCAGCAGCACAACCCCAGCTGGATTTACAGCTCAGGCAGCACCAAAGAGCACATGGGATTTAAGGAAAACAGCAGCAGGGAGCAGAGCAGATCAGGATTTGGTGTTCATAGGTTTTCCAGGTGTGACACACGTGGGATGAGACAGCAGCCTGGGCTTGGACCTCAGAAGGGTTTTGACCAACCCGAGCCACATTCATGGCTAAAGTCAACCCCCAGTGAGCCAGAGCATCTGCACCCCCAGGGGTCATTCCCATGGCCAAAGGGACCAGGGAGGCTGGGCAGGGGGATGGGAGCATGGCCACCTGCCCGTGGTGGCCACTGGCATTGGACCTGCCCTGGAGAGGCAGCAGAAGGTCTCTTTGGTGGCAGATGTGGACTGGGCAATGATGTAATCCCAGAAACTTGGTGGTTTCTTGGATGTTGAACCCAGGAAGAGCTGAAACCTCATGGATACCGTGATTTTAATAACTATGGAGAGTGGCCACTAATCCAGCTGGAATTTGGGCTGTACCCACCTGTCCCTCCCCTTCATGTGCACCCACCCACCCCCAAGCTATGAGGCAGGTACATACACCAGTGAGGCTCAGAGACCTCTGAAATTCATAAGCTCCCTGGCTCAGAGGACCTGAAGGACCTGCTGGCATCAGACTCATTTCTTTAACCTGTGACCTGCTAGCTCACAAGATTAATTTCTGCTTGTTAGATGTCCTTTTGATGACTTGTTGCAGAAAAGCCCTTAATGGTCATGTGAAAAAGTGACTGATGGGTGAAGGCAGCAGCTGTGCAGACAGAGAAAGCAAACAGAAACCTGCAGGCCACAACGTGGGTCTGCTGCTTTCCTCACACTCAGCATCTCCTCCTCCCTCAAACACATCACTCCCACCTGTTTGGGGGGATTACAGGGCAGAAGAATCAGAAGGATTGCCTTAAGGATCAGGAAAATTCTAATCTCTGCAAGTGTCACCATCTGGACATCTCCAAACTTCCTACCCCATGGGCACCAGTGGCTCAAGAAAACAGAAGATCCAGCCCCAAAGCTGTGTCCTGCTCAGGGACTCCTGGGTGGCTGACAGGAAAGCTGGTGATGCTGGTGCAGGCAGAGTGACAGAACCTGGTGTGTCACTAAACTGAAACTCATTTTCTCCTGACATGAAAGATTTCAGCTCCCAGGTGCACAAAGCCTGGAGCTTTGTGATGCAGGCTTTGGGGGATGGCAGCACAACCCCTCCCACAGTGTCCTCTGAACATGGAATCACAGAGTTTGAAAAATTCCGTTTGTTTTTAACCTCCTGTATCCCTTCTTTTTACAGTTTTATCCACTGAAGCTGTGTTTCCACCCACACGAGCACTCTGCTTTGAAATGCCCCGATCTGAAGTGAAATCTGCCAATGGATGAAAAGCTACAGGATTGATGGGAATCCATTTTCCTGGATTTCCATGAAAAGGGAGAGGTTTTTGCTCAGTCCTAGCAATTTCCTAGTTTTCCAGCCCGTGCACTGTTTGCTGCTCTGGTTATACATTCAAACCCTGTCACAACAGTCTATTTGGGTGGGACAAGATTACAGTACCAGTGCCTTCCAGGAGAAGGTTTTCCATGGAAGACTTAATCAAAGTCCCCAGGGAGCCCAGCAATTCACCTGCAGGCACAGAGGCGCTGTGATTGCTGCAGTTTGCCCTCAGCAAATAACAGCCACAGATTCCTGGAACATGGCTTGTGTTGTTTGGCTTTGCTGGTGCATTTGGAGAGAGATGGACAACAACCAAGATGTGCCCAAACCCTCAGGAAGTCCTTGGGTTTGTTGGTGCCACACTCATCAGCAGTTGTGTTGGCTGTAGAGACCATTTGGGACACTGCTGACTACTGAAAACACCACCTTGGTGAACTAAAAGGCAGAAAACTCTTTGAATTCCTGTTTGTTTTCCTTAGCAAGCCATGTCCAATGAGCTCAGTTAAATCCCACCATGAGTTATTTTCCTTCCCTGTTTCAGTCTCCTCTACCCACCACCAGAAATCTAATTTAACTCCAAGAATTTGCAGACTCTTAGCCCTGAGGCTGCTTTGCTCATCATAATCACCATCCCAGGAAATCCTGTAGCCCCATGGGACTGGTAAAACGCGAGGGCAGAAGAACAACTCTGACCTCCAAACCTGCTGTGTGAGTGCCAGCCTGCCATGCTGGACCTCACCCTGGGCTGGGAACAGTGCCCTCATCCTTGGGAAAATCTCCCACTATAAATGCAGAAATCAGAGCAGAAGTCTGTGTGTTTATCCAGCACAATTTATCCCTCCCTGAAGCACCACTCGCGACAAACGCGGCGCGGCCGCGCGTACCTTGTAATGCGACTCGGTCTCCTCTTCCTGAGTGGAACTGGAGGGAGAAGGGGTGGCAGACTTGCTTCCCGGGGGCGAGGGGGAGCCGTGGGTGACCCCACTGCGGATCCCCATCTGGGAGATGAGCTGGGACTGGCTGAGGGCACCCATGGGGCCGCCCAGCATGCCGGGCCGGTTGAGCAGCGGCACTTGGCGGTTGGACTCGTAGGACGCGGCGTCCGAGTGCACCATCTCCTGGATCTGGGTGAGGAGGAGATCACTTGTCACTGCAAAATTCATTCATTCTTTATTTATTTGTTTATTTTCCATACTGCCAAATCACTTTAAGGCTGATTTATTGTTTAAATTGTTCTGCACGGCTGGGAAAGGCTTCCTTGAGCTCGCTTCCAAACAAGGCAAGAGCACTGTGCACCCGTTGCTGTGCCCATGAGCCCGACAGAGAGGTGATAAATCAGCTCTGTATGTGGGGCTGGGTGCCCAGAAGGTGCCCCTGACTGCCTCAGAGACCGCTGGAGGCTGGCACCCATCAGGGGTCTGAACAAATGTTCATAAACAAGGGATTTATGGTGAAATCACCAGGAGAAGGGAAGCTCCTCCAAGCCTCATCCAACCTGGCCTCGGACACTTCCAGGGATCCAGGGGCAGCCCCAGCTCCTCTGGGCACCCTGTGCCAGGGCCTGCCCACCCTCACAGGAAAGAATTTCTTCCTAATATCCCATCTAAACCTACCCTCCTATAACTTAAAACCATTCCCCCTTGTCCTGTCCCTCCATCCTTTGTCCCCAGTCCCTCTCCAGCCCTCCTGGAGCCCCTTTAGGCACTGGAAGGGACTCTAATGTTTCCCCAGAGCTTTCTCTTCTGCAGGTGAACACCCCTGGCTCTCCCAGCCTGTCCTAGAGCAGAGGGGATCCAGCTTTTGGCCTCCTCTGGACTCAGCAGGTCCAGCCCCTCCAAACCAAGAAGCAAATACGAGGTGAGATGAGATGAGATGAGATGAGATGAGATGAGATGAGATGAGATGAGATGAGATGAGATGAGATGAGGACAAACCCTGCTGTTTTCTGCATCAAGACCCCATTCCCAGTTTGAATCATTTTCCCCAAAACCCCATTTCCCCCCAGGATCATCCTTGCTGATCTAGCAGAGCTCCTGCACAGCCTCATCCAGCCATGGAGTGGGAGGGAGGCAGACCCTATCTGAAACATTTGCCAGGCTTTTCCCCTTTTGCATTAACCTGATTAATGCTAACAAGAGTTTAAAGACCTGAGCTCCTGATCAGCCCACTGAGGTGCAATCCTTTGTTTCCAGGGCAGCTTTGCCAACTCCATCAGCAGAAGGAAACCCAGGGAAGACCTGTGAGGGCTCCAAAGGCTTCAGGGGACACAAATCCAAACACAAACCAAGATTTACTGCTGCAGGTCAGCACTCAAGAGCTTTACACCACACCTGACAGAATGTTCTGCTCTCCTTTGGACTCTCAAGCAGCAGAGAAGCAGTGTCAGGGGAACAGCTTTCCCTGGATCTGCCCTTTTCCTGTATTAGTCCTGAAGTGAAGGGATTGAACTCACAGGAATTAAATATATCCACACATTTAAATAGCATAAGTCCAACTGAGGCTGGCTTAGAGGCCACACTGAATTGCTGCCCTTGGCTTTGCTGGTGTCAAGGAGGCAGCAGGGCTGGCTTTGCTTAGAGGCAAAGGGGCACAGAGCTTAGCTATGCTTTGGTTAGGGGCATAGAGATTAACTATGGCAAGTTTTGTGTGCCCTTAAAACCTTATGATGTGCCCTTGAAACCTTGTGATGTGTCTTAGTGCAGAGCCCTGGCTGTCCTGTCGTAAAGACAAGGAGGATGATGCAGCCAGAGAGACAAACACCAGGCTTGGGCAGCACAGGAGGCACCAGAGAGGCAATTTTTGCATTTAAACAGAATTTGCAAAAGTCATGGGAATGGCCTGGGTGAGACAGGCAGTGGCAGGGACCGTGCAAGGTGGGGACACATCACCCATCTGCTGAGCAGCCAGCCATTCCCAAACTCCAGCCAAAAAACGTACATTTGTCTTGGGTTTTGTCAGTTTAATCCAGACCTTTCGTGTTGGAGAAGATCTGCCAGCTGCATAGGAAAAGAATAATTTATTGTCCTTATTTTAAATTTAAATGAAGGGAAAGTTTAGAAGACGGGTGTTGGAGAAATGGGGCAGGCTATGAAATGTGGCTTAAAAAATTCTAAAATTTAAAATAGCTTGCTCACGTTTCAGCCACAGCAGTCTCCTGAGGAAATACTGTATTAAGACAATTTTTTTGAAACTTTTATTATGTGGCCAATGGACCACAACGGCTCCGTTTATCCATTAAATATGTAATCACACATTTTTCTTTACAGTGCATGTTATTTATGCATCAGAGCAGAACAAGTCCAGGAGTGCAATTATGGATATGGGCCACATGCTGTAAATGCCTCAGAAAATTTGTAGAAAAAGCCAGGAACCTGAGCCTGGCTCAGAGAACCCCTCTAGAAGCCCCACGCTCATAAAAACCCCATCACAGAACCTTCTAAGTAGCAGAGCCACAGCATTTTTCCTGGGACATTCTTCTCCAAGTGTATCTTAGCCCAGATGCCTCCTCCCAGTTTCTTTACATCATTAAAGGGAGCCCATGAGAAGGATGGGGACAGACTTTTAATCAGGTCTCCCTTAATCATTCTCCCTTGTGGTGATAGGACAAGGGAGAATGGTTTTAAACTTAAAGAGGGTTGGTTTAGGTTAGCTATAAGGCAGAAGTTTTTTACAATGGAGGTGGTAAAACGGATTTTCCAGAGCAGCTGTGACTGCCCCATCCCTGGGAGTGTCCAAGGCCAGGCTGGATGGGGCTGGGAGCACCTTGGGACAGTGGAAGGTGTCCCTGCCCATGGCAGGGAGTGGCACTGGGTGGCCTTTAAAGGTCCCTCCCAACCCAAAGCATTCTACAGCTGCATGATAAAAAAGTGGTTTCAGTTGAGTATTGTTGGTCCTCCTCTCCCTCTGCCACATCTCCATCTCTTCTCCCCCAGCCCAGGAGGTTCTGCAGGACATGCCCAGCTCCTCACATGCACCCTGCTGACCAGGAACTGCCCCACCATTTGGCACTCACTGCATTTCTCTCCACTTCCTTTCTTTTTTTAAAATGCAATTTTAGAAGCAACCTCCCCATCACTGCTGGTGACAGCTCCTGGTGCCCCCAGGAGTGGTGGAAAAGCCACTTAAGTTTTCCAGCTGTAAAATATTTGGAGTGAAAATGAAGGTGGGTTGTTTGTGTGCAGCACTGGAGCTTCTGATATAGGACCAAGGGTGGGGATGGCTCCCACTGAAGGCAGGGAAAGGGTTATTCCTGCTTCCCACTGTGGGATCCTGCTGACACTGAGCTGTGTCAGGGGCACCCAAAGCAGGTGAGAGCCCCCCCAAAAAGACCTAAGAAGCAGGATTTTGAGATGATTCCCTGCAGCAAACAGCCTAATTAGGCAAGAAAATGATGAATGAAGTTGTGATCACAGCAAACCGGAGTGACGGGAGGTAATGAACACAGTGTTCCCTGTATGAAAGGAAACAACCCGGTCCTGTGGGATGCAGTCCCAGCCCCGGGCTCGGTTGGGCTGTCCCATGCCTTTCCCTGCCCCAAAGCACCCAGCAGACCCACAGAACCCGGCGGAAACACAGGTGGAATTAAATCAGCTCCTTCCCCTGCAGCAGAGCTGTGAGAGCCAGGGCAGAGCCCCTCTCCATCCCGGGAATTCAGCACAACGAGCTCACCACGAGGTGCTGCAAAAGGCTCAGGATGGGTTTGCAGCCTGTGCTGCAAAAGAAAAGATGCTTTGCATCTCAGAGGAAACCCAGAGTGCAATGTGATGTAGTCACAGCTAAAGTAATTAAGTGCATCTTACTTAGCAGATTCCCAAAGGCTGTGCTAACTCAAAGACAGCTTCTTTTTTCCCACAATATTTCAATTCTTTTAATGAATATGCATTGCAGGCCCATAAATGCTCCAGCTAATCCAGAGAAGGAGAGAAAAACAGGCTGACAAACAGCACATGGTCCACATTCCCTGTTTCTGGGGAGAAGGGGGGTTCAGAGAGTGACAGATGCCATGGGGAACAGCCCACTCAGGGACTGGGGTGCTCTGCTAACACAGATAAAGCCTCAAATGTGTCAAGCCCAGCTTCAATTGAACTGTTCCCCAAAATTCTAACGTAAAAAGCAGCTCATGGAGTGGAGCACTAGCCAGCAGAGCTGGGGCTCAGGTCCCAGGACCTGGCAGGGATGGCTGTGTCATGGAATGGCCTCCTGCTAAATCCTAACTCCCAACTGCAGCCTTGAGGCAGGTCCCATCCCTAAAACCACCTTCTGCCTTTGCTCCTCCTCTGTGGGAAATGGATTTGCAAATAATTCTTAAAGTTTGATAGATTATATGGTATGTATTTGTAGGTAAACTTTGAGATAAGAAATGTTAACTTAGAAATATTATAGAATAAGATAGCTATTGCTAAAAGAGAAACAGAACCAGAGATAAGTTTTAAAAGACAGTTTTATCAATAAGACTGGATAATTTAGATAAATAGAATTATAAAAGATATATTGCAGTAGGATTTATAAAGAGTAATTTTAGATGATCAAAAGATCATAAGACAAGAAATGCTTATAATGTATTGTAATAAGGAAATAGCCTCTTATTGTATGAAATATATCTGTATTGTCTCACCCTTCACATGAGACTGAAAATGGAATAGAAGTTTTTAAAACACCTCTCAGTTGCCCCATCTCTGGGTCAGAAAAGGGCTTAATCCAACACTCCTCCTCCTCCTCCTCCTCTCTCCTTCCTCGGTCTCAGCCACACCCTGAACCAACCCCGTGTTCTGGGGGCAGAGCACAAACCCAGAGGTTCTGGCTGTTCCCCCGTGGTGAGCTCTGCCCCTGGAGCAGGGATGCTCCAAGTGCCCCAGCCCTGCTGCCAGCTTGGCTGGGCTGCAATCCCGGGTGGGATCCATGCCAAACCATGTGTGGTGTTACCCAGGAGCAGCAAGAGGGGAAATGTGGCTGGAGTGTGCCACAGAACACTGCACTGAATCCCCCAGAGCTAAAGTGGGATCTGCAAAAGACAATGGCCAAGGTGAGCAGGAGTGGGCAGCTGGGGCAGCTCCACTGAGGGGCATCACTCCACGTGCCAGGCACTACAGCAGCTGGGCCCACCAGGCTTCCATGGGGAGAAGGACTTTGGGGTGCTGGGAGATGAGAGGCTGGGCATGGACTGGGAATGTGCTTTGGCAGCCCAGAAACCCAGCCCTGTCCTGGGCTCATCCCCCAGCGTGGGCAGCAGGACAGGAGGGTTCTGCCCCCTTGAGTGAGACCCCACCTAACCCTAACCTAAACCCTGACCCTAACCCCAACGCTGACCCCAATCCTAACACTGACCCTAAACCTAACCCTGACCCTGACCCTAACCCTAATCCTAACCCTGANCCCCTTCCCCAGCCTGGGGGTTCCCAGCATCAGGAGGATGTGGAGCTGCTGGAGTGAGTCCAGAAGGCACAGAGAGGCTTCAAAGGCTGCAGCAGCTCTGTTCCTGAGCCAGGCTGGGAGAGCTGGGGGTGTCACCTGGGAAAGAGAAGGGTCCAGGGGGACCTTAGAGACACTTCCAGTGCCTAAAGGAGCTTATGAGAAAGGTGGGACAGGTTTTTTAGCAGGGCTTGTTGTGACAGGACAAAGGGTGATGGTTTCAAACTAAAAGAGAGATGATTCAGAGTAGATGAACAGAAGAAACTTTCAATGATGAGGGTGGGGAGGCCCTGGCACAGGGTGCCCAGAACAGCTGTGGCTGCCCCTGGATCCCTGGCAGTGCCCAAGGCCAGGTTGGATGGGGCTGGGAGCAGCCTGGGACAGTGGGAGGTGTCCCTGCCCACAGCAGGGGGTGGAATGAAATGTCTTTAAGGTCCCTTCCAACCCAACCCATTCCATGATTCCATGACTCCCACCCTTCCCAGGGTCAGTTAACACAGGTGGGCTGGACTGAGCTGAGCTGAGCTGTCAGAGCCTTCCTCACCCATATTCCTCTCCAGGCAAGGCAAGCAGCAACTCCAGGGGCAGCCACCAGGCTCATCCACAGCCCAGCTTGCCTCTCCTTGGGTTTGTTCCCAAGAACAAGCCATTACAATCACAATCAACCAGGGAGAGGAATTATCTGCTGAGCAGCTTTGAAGCAAAGTTTTCCCAGCAGGCTTTTTCTGTATTGAAGTTTCAATGTAAACGCATCACCACAGCTGAAATACTTAAAGATGATTTACTTAAAAAAGAGAGAGAGCAGGAGAGAGAGGAGCTGATAAGAAAATATATCCCCAATTACCACCCCTCCTCTTCTCGATTTGTAACTGCTCCTAATAAACTTTCATGGTCTGTGTAAAATGCTTTAGTGCAGTGACAAATTTCTGCTGGAATTTGAGATGTCTTGTTCAGAGTAATAGCTATCTCACACAGGTGCCCAGCTGCTATTGTAAAATCAGTAAGCATTTAATTGAAACAAATGACTATAATAATAGTACATTATCCCTGCAGGCTCATAGCCATAACAGTTTTAATTATTGAGTTAAGAGTCAAACTAATTTATCCTTTAAAGTAACAGCCACATCTTTGGTTCCACCCATCATCCTATTATGAACACGAGGGGAACAGTTGGAAAGGATTTAAAAAGGAAGTAATTTATTTTGGTAGAGGTGGGGGGCATTTATCACATGGCAGAGGATTTCTCTGTGCACTGGCGTTCCCAGCTGTGGTTGTCACTTCCCTCCTGGATGTCCCCAGCTCCCAGAGGGACCAAGCACCCCCCTGCCAGCTCCTGGGGATCTGTACCCCCACCAGGGTCCCATGGGGGGCTTTGCTGGCCCAGCAGCAGCAGCACAGGAGCCAATGGGAACTGCTGGGGGTTTGGGCACATGGAAATTTTTTGGATCTATTTTGAAATTACAGTTTGTCTTCATTGAACACAGTGGGAAAAAAAAAGGGTTTTACAGACTCAAGTTTGCAAACACAATCTGAAAGAGCATCTCTGAACTCAGAGCCAGGCAGCAAAGAGGAAGAATCCACACCCATGATTTTAAAAAAGCATTTCTGAGACACAGACGTGCCCTGGGGCAGGTTTGAAGGCACAGCTTTCCCCAGCCTTCCTGCTTTTATTGTGGTGGCTGTGACACAGGGGACCTAAAGCACCTCTGTGAGCCCATGGGACACCACACGGGGAGGGGATGGAGGGAGGAGGGGGGCAAGGAGGTGGGGAACCCCTCCCTGCCAGGTGGGGATCAGAACCTGCCCAGGGGCTTGGAGTCACTTGTCACATCCCCCTGTGGTTGATCCCTGGAACAAGCCCAGAATGCAGCCTCATGGCCAGCCTGTGCTGCCAGCCCTGCAGCTCACAGCTCAGCCCTGGAGTTCATAGCCCAGCCCTGCAGCTCACAGCTCAGCCCTGGAG